>QFFB01002104.1:0-63807 GCA_003316465.1 Ramaria cf. rubripermanens | reverse complement strand
GGGGTGGTGGAATGTGCAAGTGATCCACATACTGACCCGATCCACATCCTGACCGGTGATAGTATGTTTGTTCAGTTCTGATATCAAGAAAGTATCCCCCCCTTAAGTTATACATCCTCCTCTGTAAATAGATCCATAGCCCTAGGCCTTCAGGCCTACCATCTGAAATAGGGACAGACAGCTGCACAGGCACAATACTATAAGTTGAAGCCAAGTCCCTCCATCCCAACCCCACCTTCGCCTTTGGATAAGTATCTCAGTACCACCTGTCAGTCAGCATCTTAATAGTATATCAGAACTCCTATGTTCTGCTGTTACAATATGCCTCACACAGCCAGATCTTCAGTATGCAATGCTAGCAGACTAACTCTGACCATCCAGTCTCACAGAGCAAGGACAGAATCCATTGCCAGGACCAGTTTGTTGAGTTGGTCCCAGAGGTCACCTCAAAGACATAGTCAATGAGGGCTCTGAGGAGCCTCAAGGATGTTCAGAAACATCCCAGAACCCTGGAGATGGTTACCCAAGCAAGCCCTCTGACCCCAATTACAGCACCCCAGATGGCACAGATGACAAATCCCCACCTGATCCTAACCCTAGGGAAGGCCCTGCACTGCCTAACCAGGAGCCAGTCATGGTGTTTTTTAATGCAATGACTAGGCTTGCTAACACTGTAAATGATGGCAAGCAAGAACCCTCCAAAGCTAAGCTTCAGGAACCCAATCAATTTGATGGTTTGGACCCAAAGAAACTCAGAGATTTCTTACTCCAATGCAGGCTCAATTTCTGTTCCAGGCCAAATTCATTTAGAGACAATCCAGCCAAGGTCAATTATGTACTGTCTTTCTTGAAAGGTATGGCTCTTGACTACTTCAAGTTCTACCTAAATGATGAGAGAAATAAACCCGGCCAGCTGAGTGACTTCAAAGCATTCACTGATGAACTCTACATCAACTTCAGTCCCTACAATCTCAAAGCTAACACCAAGGTTGAACTTGAACAATTGGGTATGAAGGACAATCACAAGGCCACCTGTTTTTTTTATTATAATTCTACCAACTCATGTTGTTGATTCAGCACAACAACCAGGCTCTCTACTGAAGGGCATATATCACACTCCCAAAGAGAATCAAGGATGAGATGGTATATTTTAACAAACCCTGAGGCTTGGATGAGCTTCACAACCTTGTTCAGGAAATCAACAAAAGCTATTGGGAATGCCGATCCAAGCTCTCTTATGAGAGTCACTTGGCCCCAAAACCCAAGGCAAAGAACAAGAAATTGAACCAAGCCAACCCTGCTCCTGACTGTCAGCCTCTGGCTGGCAACTCTAATGCCTAGCCCAAGTCCAAGTCCAACCCATCAAAGGAGAAGGACAAGCTGAAGGGGCAGGCCACCCAGCAGCCTAAGAAACCTGACCTTACAGATAAGCTTGGGAAGGATGGCAAGCTTACCCCACAGGAACATCAGCATCGCATGGACCACAACCTCTGCCTGCTTTGTAGCAAAGGAGGTCACATCATGTGCAACTGCCTGTTGTCCATGAGAGGATGAGCTGCTACAGCTTCCAATGGGAAGGCCTCTGAAGGTAAAGCCAAAAGTTCAGCACAGGCCTCCGGGGTGAAAAAATGGTCAGTAACCCTTTGGCCTCTGTGCATTCCAAGGGTTGCATTGACTTGGGTTGCACACAAAGGGAGGTAAGGCTCAATGCTTCTGCTTGTTCTAATTGTATGTCTCCTGTAGTTAGTTTATGTTCTGACATAATCCCTCATGTATCCTTCAAAGCTCTAGTATATTCTGGCTCCACACATTGTTTCATTTGATTCCACTTTTGTTCACCAAAATGATTTGAAAAAATGGTCTATTTTGTCTATACTGCTTCATCTATTTGATGGTATACAAACTCAATGATTACCAAATCAGTAGTTATACCTATCCAATTCCCCCATGGTCACATCCACTCCATAGATTTATATGTCACCCCCTTAGATACATCTGTGTTGGTAGTTCTCGGACACAACTGGCTCACCCACTACAATCTGTTGATTTTTGGGGTATTGGGCAGTATCACATTCTGAATAACCCTCCCATGCATTCCTTTGGACACTCTATTGCTTTCAGCTCATACTTCTTTGGCCAAGTCCATCCCAAACCCAGCACCCCTTGAAATGCCCACCCCAAAGCTTGAAGTACCCAAGGTTGCCTTGATCAATGCAGCTGTGTTTGCATGTGCCTGTAAAATGGAAGGTACCCAGTGTTTCCAATTGATCCTTACCATGGCCAATACCTCAGCCCATTTAGCTTCATCCCCCCCCCAAACAGGTGGATCTGCAAGAGGTCCCAGAGGAGTATTACAACTTCGCCAACATCTTCAGTAAAGCCAAGGCTAATACCTTGCCATTCCACCAAACCTATGATCTGAAAATTTACCTGGAAGAGGGAGCTACACCTCTGTCAAGATTGGATTTCAGAGTAAAGATATAACATCAGTATAATCCCAACATGGGCCTACAGTTGTAGTGAATAACCCATGAGTAGTACACAATGAATCATGCATGTTATCAAGGAAAGGTCACCCCAGTTCAGGTGTTCCTTTCACTGATCCAAACACTCCTATGAAGTGCTGTGAATAGTGGTCTTGGAGACACCCCTAAAGGGGTGTAGCAAATAAGATTAAAGGTTCAAGCTCACCAATAGACACAATGACCAATGAGGCAGTGGAACATTGTACTAAGGTTTTTTCTACTAGTGAGGAGTCAAAAAACAAGGTAGACATATGATAATTGAACTAGGGAATTATACAGGTGGAATCAAAGTACTTATAGTAAAAAGTTAATGCAGGGGGGGACAGATCAAGAGGGGCTGGGACACTGTGGAGTTGTAGCATGGATTATGACATGGAGTAAGGGTCTAACTACACCTTCATGGGGCAAGACAGCTGATGGGATCTATTTGTGAAACCCATCAGCTAGACTGGACTTCTACTCTCACTTGGTGGCCCTGCACACTGCAGGGTGGGTGTGAAATGATGCGAAATGAGTGCAAAGTATTGTGACATGATGGTGAACATAATGTTTGGTGACCAGCAAATAGGAGTGGGAGAGACTACAGAAACCTTGCCTGTATCAGCATGCTGGACAGATGCCAGGAAGATTGACATCATTCACAGGGATTGGGATGTGGAGAACAGCAGTCATGACAACCTCCTAGGCCTCTACTGTACTTGCTCTTGACCTTGGAGCTCACTATGCTTTCGGAATTTGTTGATGAGCATTTGAACATGGGTTTCATTTGGCCCACTCAGTCTCTGCACAGGGTTCTCATCCTCTTCATCAAAAAGAAGGATGGCACACTTCAGCTCTGCATAGACTTCCAAGCTCTCAATAAGATCACAAAGAAGGACCAATATCCACTTCCCCTGATCACCAATTGATTGGACACACCTTGCAAAGCCCATATCTATACCAAGATTGATCTTCGCCATGCATACCACCTAGTCAGGGTAGCCAAAGGAGACAGGTGGAAGACGGCGTTCCAAACCCATTATGGTTTGTTTGAATGGCTAGTCATGTCTTTTGGTTTTACAAATGGCCCCTCAGTTTTTCAATATTTCATGAATGACTTTCTTGGAGACTTACTAGATAAATGTGTTGTTGTTTACCTCAATGATATCCTCATTTACTCCAATGACCCTATTAAATATAAGGAACACATCCACGAAGTACTATGCCAGCTCTGTAAACATGGTCTCTATTCCAAAGCAGCTAAATGTGAATGGCACTGAGACTCTGTGGAATTCCTCAGATATACACTATCAACCAAAGGACTCATCATGGCCCACAAAAAAAATACAAATGATCCAGGAATGGCCCAAACCTCTGAAGGTTAGAGACATCCAATCCTTCCTTAGTTTCACCAACTTCTACCATCATTTTGTTCACAATTACTTGGATATAACTATTCCCCTCACTCGGATCAGCAGAAAAGGCACACCATGGGCATTCACTGAAGAATGTCAGAAATTGGTCAGTTATTTAAAGAATGCATTCACTTTGCCCCCAATATGCAAGGCCATACCTGGAAAAGTGGAAATCCTAAGATAAAACTCTGAGGATCCCTTTGCCTACTAGCTAACAACTATATACTTTGGGCATCATAACTCTGCACCTCCAAATCCTGAAGCACATAAGCCACAGGGGTGCCAAAATACAGACAGGGCCAATGAGGTGTTTAGAAGCTGCTGGGAGAAAGACCTGTGAAGCTCTGGGACATGAGGCCCATTGCTGAAGTGGTGTCTGGTGGGATTGACTTTGGCTGGGATGTGTATGCTTTGCATGCACTTCACAGGAATTTGGCAAAGTGTGGGAATGTTCACATGGAGTGGAACATAGGGTGCAAGGACTTCACAAGGACTTTGCACAACTTCACAAGACTTTGCATGGCTTCACAGGACTTCACAGGGGTTCCCCTCACATCCACTTTGGCAGGACTTTGTATACACGCACTTCACAGGACTTCGGCAGGGCATGGGAATGTTCACATGCAGTGGACCATAAGGTGCAAGGAATTTGCAAGGAAAACAGAGGTTCCCCTCACAGATGTGCAAGTTACACGAGTGAGTTGGATAGAAGAAGCTAGATTGATTGATTAAGTGTATAGACCCTAGCTGGGTTGGCAGCTAAATCAGATGCCCAAGGGGAGAGGATGAGTAAGCATATAAACCCTAGCTGGGTTGGCAGCTTAGTCAAGGCACACAAGGTGTGTAGGATAGAAGATAGTTGGATTGCTAGATCAGAATGGCCTCCATATATATTGTATTGTACACAGGATTACATAAAATGGGGTTCTTCTATCTATTGGCAAGTGATGTCATATGGAGCTATTTGCATAACAGAAGCACACCCCATAACTATTGTGGTGTGTTTGTGGAAGGAGGAATAAAAATAGATAACCAACCATCTTCCCTGGATTGCACAACTTTCCACAGCCTTGCACAGCCCTGCATAGCCCTTCACAGCCTTGCCATGTCTTGGTGACCTGTTTGTGTAGGTTGTGTATTATTTGGGCCTTTATCCATCCAATGGGCTTTGCAGGATTCAAACCCTGGTTTTCAAGCTTGTACCTCTTTGTACAGCTTCCTGCACAGCCCAGCACAGCCTTGGTTAGTATGGCACAGGTCAGCTGACAAGCTGGGTTTGAAGTATATTTAGTTGCACAGCCTTGTGTAAGCTGTAGAGGCAATATTCAAGCTGAGTGGCTGAGTTTAAGTTAGCCAAGATGCTGGAGTTGTGGGTGCTTGAGTGCCCATAACTATGAACTTGCAGGTTGAGGTTTGTTCTGGCAGAGTTTGAATATTGAAGGGCCAGAACAGAGTTATGGGTGCGCATGGATCCACAGCTCTGTCCAACAGGTTTGGAGTGTTCTGAGCCAGGGAAGCAAGCTGAAATGGTGAAAATTTAAGGAAAAACTCAAGGCATATTTTAAAACTATTTCCCCATCAAAAGCTGCATGTATTGGCTGTTTTAGGATGAGTGAAAACAATTTTTACGGTATTTTAATCCTTTTTTATGGTTTTTCAGATTAGCAGAGATAGTTCCCACACAGCTTCCATAGGATTCCCTGCCATATGCAGGGTTGGTGCAAATGGCACAAATGGTGGCAGTGCAGCATGACCACCTGGTGAATATGGTGTTTGGTGAATGACAAATAGAGTGAGAGTGACATATGTGTGAAGGTGGCATGATAGGATACTCTGGTAGTGGCAGATATCATGAGTGTGATTGATAGACAGCTAGTATACTGGAAAAACGGCGATTATGACAAGTAAGTGACATGTTTGGTTATATACCCCTGCAGTGACCAACACTACTGTGATGCAGCTGTTAATTCCAGGTCTTGACTACCCACTGATGTGTCTCTCAATAAAGATTGCAAACCAATTATGCCTTCCCTTGACACATCCAACACCTAACTTGACAAAGTGCTCAATGCCTATTTGGAGCATGCATGACATAAGTATCCTAACAACTCTTTTGTTACATGGTTTGACAATATGGACAGGCTTCAAGTCTCCAGGTAGCTCAGCATCTCTTCCCTAGAGTAACATTGCAGAACACCCATGTGACTTTATTGAACCACTATGTATACCTCATTCTGTAATCATCAAGAAGCCATGTGAAATGACAATATCACATGTGCAGCTGCTGTATGTGCACATTCTCCAAAGCCAAGCTATTGACTCCCCAATTTCCCCAAAAAACTGTTTTCAATTCATCACTCTGGCTGCAAAGGTCAAGGAACAGCTTGAGGACCTTGGTGCAACCACAGTGCCTAATGTATAGATGGGACTGGAGACCCAAAATCTTCCCCTCTCAAAGCTTCTGTTAGATCCCTGAGATCTAACACCAAGGCTCCAAACCTTGAGATCTTCAGACTCTAAAGTGACTATTATATTCCATTTCAGTTCTTGTTATATGCCTTATAAAGTATAATTTCTATTCATGACTTAGATTACTTATATCAGGTCTGATCTGAATCTCTAAACCTATTCTGAACTCTGCTTGTTATACAACTCTTATATTCTTCTTATGCTACATTTAGGTCCTTCTTATTATACATATACACTCTAAGGATAAAATTAGGATATAAGGTATTGATAGTATGATAAGTGAAGGGGTGTGTATGATGTGTATGTGATGTAATGTATGAAGTGCCCAGCTAAGGTTGTGATTGATTGTCCATACACATTGTGCAGGGCTGACACAGCAGAACATGGCACTGGGGAGTTGGCTTGATGGTTGAATGTGTCACGGAGTGACTACAGGTTGCAGCGGTGGTGAGTAACATTGTATGATAGTAGGAAAGTGAGTGAGATGTGATAGTAATGGAGGGGACTAGTGTGATATAAAAGGTAGCAACTGTTTGACTTAAGAGACATCGTGTAAGACTCAGAGAAGGTCTGCATGTTAACTCAAGTGCAGTAGTTGACCAGCAAAAGGTTAGATGTTCAAGAAGCTAACTATGTGAATTCATACAAGCGTAGCTACTCATGAGTCCAAACTGTCACAGGGTAGGTAGGATGACATGAGGGGGTGGAACAACATAGGCTGTACATATAGGGATGAAAGGAGAGAGGGTGATATCTTTGGAATATCACATAGTAAAGTGAATAGATCCATGGAATCACAACCTGAGCACTACAATTGGAAAGGTCAACATATAAATCATCAGGAGAATAGACTGTGAATGTCTTGTGTTAATATAAGAAAGGGCAATAGGCTAAAAGTACAGGGTTGTGTCCCCTCAGACAGGTGTATATCCATTCTGCTCACTCCAGGACTCAATATTTGGCCTCATGTGATGAGGCTCTCAGATGTGCTTGGTATCCCTCAGTGTGGGGGCTTGACTCAACTCAGTGTGCACTGTGTGTGCTTGGACATGCAGTGCATAGGTTGTTGGTGACTCTATGTGTTTGTGGGATAATGGTGGGCTTGTTGTATTGCTGACAAAGAAGGTTTGGTGAGTTTGTGTACAAATGGATGAAGTGTGTGCAATCATATCATTGTCATTAAAAATAGTCCCCCAATATTGTATCAGTTCTTTAGTTTGAATATCAACTAATTTCTCCATTACCAACCTCTTGTCTTCTTGCATCACTATCTCCATAGTTAGATACTATTAGTGATACATCCAAGTCCAAACCTCAGGACAACTTCCAAACCTCTGATCTCTGAAGTTCTGGGTAATGTCCATGAACTTAACAGCTTCCCATACAGCCTATACCCTCTGTCCCTCCCAGCGCTGCAACGGTGAGCATGCATGTTGAAATGCCTCACATAGCTGCTCCTACCCAGCCCAATCCTAACATACCTGGTGCAGAGGTAACTTAAGGGGGGAATACTTTGTTGATATTAGAACTGAACTAACATACATGTGTGGAATGGGCTTATATACTAGAGAGTAATATGGGGATTGGAGAGTGGGTGACTGAGAGGTCACATGATACAGGCAGGGTGGGATGTACTAAGAATAGGGAAAAGTGTTATGGGCATGTCAAACCATAAGGCGGAGAAGGACAGAAGGCAGGTCAGAAGGGACTTCGGCTTCAGCTTATGTGCTGCACCTCTTGACAGTCACAGGTCCTAAGATTTTGGAACAGAAGGTCAATCAGACAACACAGTTCCGTGGTATGTGCGGAAGTGCAGAACATGGAAGTAACGGTGGAGGTGTACTAAGAACACTACTGAAGGTTAACACAGGAGTTGTGGTTGATATTCAAACTGAGGTTACTAGTGTGAATACAGGGGCTTATATACTTTAGGGGGTACATGTAAGGAAGTAACGGTAATGAGATCCGAGTTGGAGTGGAAGAGGTGTTCAGTACGAAGTCATCTTCCGGAGTCAGGGATCATAGGGCAGGGGGAATGTAAACTTGGTAACTAAAGTAGGTAACCATCATCTGTCGGTATGGGGACACAGACGTTCCATGAGGAACAAGGTACCCTTGCTGACGGAGGGGCCGGGAGGATCAGAGAACTGAGTAACGGTAAGGGGTAATGGAAATGATAGGGTGGAAAAGTGGAATGGGAGAGTGGAAGGCAAGGATGTGACAAAAAGTAATAACAGATATATAGCAATGGTGTATGTGTGAGTCCAAGTGTGACTGAAGTACTCCAAGGTTGGAGGCCCAAGGTATGTAGTCCAAAGTCCCAAGGTATGCCAATATCCAAGGTAGAACAGGGATCTAACAGGCAGTCATCAGTACCACCCAATCCTCTCCACCTATGAAGCATTCTTCTGACATTAATACTCCTGACATTCCTGTTACATGAGGATGCAAATGAAAGAACCCAGTACATAGTTCCATGGCCCAAACTACAACATTTCCCCTAACCAAAAAGAACCATATTGAGCCCAGGTAAGGATCTCACTGGTGACATGTGCAGTGGATCACCCATTCTCCTGAGCACCTTGACAGGTAGTGGGAGGAGCACCCATGAGTCATGCCAGCTTTTATAATGTTTGGAATTCAACTTGCCCACATGACCAGGCCCAATTTTAAACAGAGGTGAGTTCTGTGTAGCTCAGGGGCATTGGATGGAGGCTAACATGATGCTCCAGCCCTTCAAAGAACAAAGGCAGGGCAAAAGGTATGTGCTTTTGTGCCATGGCTCAGCATACCTGTTAACAATACTTATTTGTTATAACCAAAACAATGACTGAGGAAAGCCTCATAAGTAAGTTTGTGAGCCACTAAAGCATGATATCATTGAGATTTATTTGCAGATCCTGTGGTGCACATGGGGGCCAATGCCCTGGTCATGGTTGTAGTACCAAGCCATAGAACAATCTTGTAATCTTTTATTACCAATCACAAGGCTGTTATCAATTATTTTGGTGGTATGATGAATTCAGACCATATACTACCACTATCAGGTCATGGTAAGGTACAATGTAATGAGAAGTGATGTCTCCCTTTCTCCCCTAGCCTATGGAGCAGAAAAGAACTCTACTTTGGTAAGTTGCCATTTTAAGCCTGCTGATATTTGCCAGCCACATTTACTAGGTGGTAGAAGGCATTGTATGGTATAGATCCTAGCAGATGTGATCATCCACACTCAATTCTAGCAGATCCTAGCATATGAACTTGATTCCAGCAGTTGCTATTGTGTAAACTGATTCCAGCAGATGTCATCATATGAGCCTGATTTCATGAGATGCATTTCCTGCACTCAATAACTGTGTTGTAAAGTGGCTTTTAAATGGTTTTGATAGTTACTTTTAATATCCCATGGTTTTAGCCCTTCATCCCCACGAGGAGTCCAGTCATTCAGATCTGAGTTAACAGTGTCCTCCTTGCTAGTGTTTCATTTAGTCTTGTTCTCCAACACTGTAAGATTGTCCAACCATCCTTCATTCATGTTTGCATTAACTTGTGTTCTCTTATTCCAGGATCATTCATTGCAATGATGCCAACCTCTTGATCTCCCAATGGCAATAACTATGAGGGCCTTGGAGTGTGCATGCTTGATTGTGTTAATGCCAGAAAATAATCATCCTGTGCACGCCTTGCAATGCCAGGATATATGTTATGAATGAGATCAGACACTACAGGACCACAGATCATGTGTTGGGGGAGTGTGAAGGTATGATCCAGTGGGAGATCTTTTCATGCACCAACCTGCTGGAACCATGCTGCAAACCGGGTGCTTTCAGGATTATTTCTATCCACGTGTATGTTCTCAGTGAGATGGAGAACTGTTATCATTGGCCAAAGAACTGATCTCTGAAGGTATGCTCCCACAATGTCCTCCTTGGTGCCATTAGGGACAATGGGGAGAGTCTTCTGAAAGTCACCTCCAAATGCCACTGTGATGCCACCAAAGGGACAGTCAGGCTGGTCAAGGAAATCTCTAAGGGTCCTGTCAATGGCCTCTATGGAAAAGTGATGTTGCATTGCAGCCTCATCCCAGATGATCAGACTGGTCTGTCTCAGCAAGTCAGCCCTCTCAAAGTTCTTCTTTATGTTACAGAAAGAGGCCTCATGGACAGGGATGGGGATTCCCAATGTGCTGTGAGCAGTGCAAACATTTATGAGCATGATTGAAGTTATTGTAGAGGAGGCTACACAAAGCACAATCATACTCTTCCCTCTGCAGGAGTGGACCAGAGTATTTTGTGTGAAAGATTTCCTAGCACCACCTGAGCCAGTGACAAAGAAAGTCTTTTGTTATGAATGAAAATAAAAGATATAAATAAATCACCTATTAACAATGCTACTGATGATTCCCGGTGTTCTAACACCAGGATATTATCTACAGATGTTCTCATTATATTCTATATCAACCCCTATCCCTCACCCGTCACCGAAACCGAACGTATGCAGGACCGAGCCCGTGACACCATATCCATCACAAAAACATCAATGTAATTGTCAATGTCAACATACATATACATTGCAGCGGCGCCTCTATCCCGACACGTGGGACTATCACGTGCCGAATGTACCTGCGATGACATCAGAGATCAGGTCCAATGCCGATCAATCTACCCCACACACACATACTTCACGTAGACGCCTCGCATCCAGTTATAGATGTATGTCGTCTTGAGACGTTTCTACATCGCCGTTGCTGCATGTAGGACGAGTAAAAAATGTGTTTCTTCTATGTCAGTCTCAGTTTATACTTTACATTCACTACCCCCTATGTCACGCCCCCCCAGCCCATATAATTAGTCTTTTGTTCGTTACTTACTGTGCTTCCATCCCTGCCATTGTATTACATAAGCAACCCGAGAAATGTTCGTTACGCCAGTCAGAAGTAGTTAAATAGTTTGAATCATGTACAATTATTGCAGTAGTAACAATACTCACATCATAACAAGTTCAAAGTTCTTAGTTAAAGTAGTAGTCAAGATAAAACTAGCATATATTGCAGTTTACTTGAAGTTCTCTCTCATATCAAACCTCTGCTCAATTCAGCTTCACTTGAAGCCTGAATTATATTCTCCTATCGTATAAAAACAAACCCCATATCACAACATCTTTCCCTGAGGTTTCCCATGAGCATCTCTGGCCAGTGCAGATGCCAATATCTGATCATGGACATTAGATTGACCTGGATTGAGCCTGAAAACATCCTAAATCACCTTCAGGCCCTCCTGAGCAGAGTCATAGCCCCTCTGCTCAGCTATGAACCTATTTTTTCAACCAGGTGCTCCCAGTCACCTTCCACTTGAGGCATACCTGGAGATTGGCTCAAGGACTTTCCAGTCTGCTGGAAGATTTTGTCTATGAGGAAGAGGCCAAAGTCAGAAACCTGATCATCCTATGGATCCTGGAGATGATGTCTGGTCTCAAGCCGATATCTGAGGACATCACATATGTGCTGCTTGAACCTGTCCCAGAGTGTTCTAAGCTCTGAGGGAAAGCAAAAGGCCAGGATGGTGACAAAGAGGTGTCTGAGCTTCTAGTGATTTGGGGTGTATTTTATATGATGGGAGAATATAATTCAAGCTTCAAGTGAAGCTGAATCGAGCAGAGGTCTGATAAAAGAGATGATTCTGAAAGAATTCCAATATATGCGGATTATCTTAGCAATTTCTGTGTCTAAGAACTTCAAACAATTTAGAGGAGGTGAGTGTTATTGCTACTGATTTTACTACATGTACTTCGAACTATTTAACTAATTCTAACAAGTGTAAGTAATATTTCTCGGGTGGCTTATGTAATGTGATGATGGATGGGGAGGTACAGGTAGTAACAAACAAAAGCTTAACTACATGGAATGTGGAGCGTAATACTAGGAATAGTGAATGTAGAGTAAACACTGACACTAACATATATGAAATATATCTCCTAACTGTCCTACATGCAGCGACAGCAATGTAGGGACGTCTTGACGTGACATGCATCTGTTATTGGATGTGAGGCGTCTATGTGACATATGTTCGTGTGGGGTAGATCTATTGGAATCGGCACTGATCTCTGATGTCATCAAAGGCATGTTCGGCGCATGATGGCTGCGCATGCCAGGATAGTGATGTATATGTCGTTATGCATTCGGTCCAATATATATGCGGTCTCAGTGATAAGTGTCGACCGGGATAGAAGCAGAAATTTAATTTAGATCATGATAGATTCATCTGTAGATAACGTCCGGGTGATAGAACACCGGGTTTTGTTAGCGTTCGTCATTAATGAATAGTTTATTTATATCTTTTTGTTTATTTCATATTCATAACAGAGCTGAGAGCCAGTTTTCA
Source organism: Ramaria cf. rubripermanens (assembly GCA_003316465.1). Classification (NCBI taxonomy): domain Eukaryota; kingdom Fungi; phylum Basidiomycota; class Agaricomycetes; order Gomphales; family Gomphaceae; genus Ramaria; species Ramaria cf. rubripermanens. The sequence goes on along the minus strand of QFFB01002104.1, from coordinate 51,042 downwards.
TCCCACTGGCCTCCTAAAGACACATTGACCACTCCCTATCATCCTCCAAAAGGCCCCTTGCTAGACAAGGTCGGATATTCTGTGTTATCTACTGACCTAGGCTCATCAAAGGACCTTGCCCCCTTGACCACTGTGAGGAGAGTGCGTATATAAAACCACTCTCCTGAGGAGGGGCCTGTAAAATGAATGTAACCAGTGCTAAATACTCTTTGGAAAGGTTTCCATGTCCTTGATGCTTGGTGCCAAGTGAAATGCTCAGGGAAATCCACATTGAGCACATTGTGTGCATTAGGGTAATTGTCATTGGCCTCAAGGTAAGCCATGAGCTTGGTCTTTGACCTCTCTTCCCTGCCCAGGATGGTGACCTCATCAGTGTTCAGATATAAAGTGATCATCTGCTGGTCCTTCTCATGGACTGGCAGTGTCATGACAGCAGGCACCTGGGTGTGAATCTCCCTCTCCAGCAACCTCCAACAGGCCTCATGAGCACTGACATAGTGAGCATCCAGGTACTGTTGTATTTCATCCTTGCTAATGCCAAACTCCATGGTAGTGCAATCATGGCCCTTGTAGAGATACTTGTGGATATACTTGATGCACAACACATTGCAGGTGAGTTCAGTGTTGATATGGCACAGGAGCATGAGAAAGAGGAAGGGAGCATTTGGAACCACCCATCTGTTATCCATCATGTGACCTCTGACATTGTGCTGTCTTCCATCATTGTGACGACAATACTTTGGATATCCATCCCCATCCATAGAGGTTTCCTCACAGAAAGGCTTTGGAAAATGTTTGCTGCACTTGCCATCTTTCATGCAGGGTGCCCTTGGATTCTGATCACCACATGGACCATGAGTCATCATGTCACAGACCAACTTGTAGAGCAGAGGATGGGTCTCTTTATCAGGGAACTCTGCTGATATCATAGAATCAATCTCATGTGGATGTCTGATCTTGGAGTCTCTGTCAAACCAAATGAGGAGATCCATATGTGGGAGGCCCCTCTGCTAGAATTCTATGATGTGGATGCAAGTAATGGTGGCCCCAAATATGTCTGCAGTCAATCTCACTCCTATTCGCTGGTCATTGAACATGATCCCCGCCATTGTACCACAATACTTCACCCTCATTTTGTATCATTAGTGTCAGGGGACAACCTCTAGGTAGTCCCTCCCTCTTTATTCCCTTCTTATTCCCTTCTTTAGTTATCCTTCTATTCCCTATGTCCATTTATCCTTAGTTGCATTTCCCTGTTACTGTCACATTCACCTTAGCTATATAAGTAGTTGCTTAGGTAAGGGAGCTCCAGCCTTTCCTCTTCTGGACCTCCCTCACCAGGTATGCAGTCATTGTATCTAGTACTCCATTATATATACTTACCTTCTGGACCTCCCTCACCAGAATCTGTGTGATTTCCACAGATTCTTGAGGTTGCCCTTACAATTAGCAGTCCCCTTGCAGCATGCAGGGTCACCAAGCACGAGCAGCAGTCCAGTCTAACTGATGGGTTTCACTCACAGACCCCATCTGTCACCATGCCCCATGAAGGTGGTTTGACCCTGACTCCATGTCCTAGCACACACTACTATTCTATAGTGTTCTAGTCTCTCTTGATCCGGCCCCCCCCTGCATTTGCTTTTTACTATAAGTACTTCTATTCTGCCTGTATAATTCCCTAATTCAATTATCATACATCTACCTCGTTATTTGACTCCTCACTAGTAGAAAAAGCCTTAGTACAACGTTCCGCTGCCTCATCAGTCGTTGTGTCCAATGGTGAGCTCAGACCTTTGATCTTATTTGCTATGCCCTTTTAGGGATATTGCCGAGACCGCTATTTGCAGTACTTCACCAGAGTGTTCAGATCAGCAAAAGGAACACCTGAACTGGGGTGACCTTTCCTCAAGGACATGTGTGATTCATTGCATACTCCTCTTGGGTTATTTGCTATGACTGTAGGCCCATGTCAAAATTACACTGATGTTCTATCTTTACCCTAAATTCCAATCTTGACAGGGTGCTGGAATACAGACAGGGTCAAGGAGGTGTTTGGAAGCTGCTGAGAGAAAGACCTGCAAAGCTCTGGGGGCAAGAGGCCCGTTGCTGAAGTGGTGTCTGGTGGGATTGACTTTGGCTGGGGTGCATATGCTTTGCATGCACTTTGCAGGACTTTGGCAGGGCATGGGAATGTTTGCACTGGGTGGAACATAGGGTGCAAGGGCTTAGCAAGGACTTCACAATACTTCACAAGACTTTACATGACTTCACAGGACTTCACAGGCATTCTCCTCACATGCACTTCAGCAAGGCTTCCTATGCTTCACATGCACTTTGCAGGACTTTGGCAGGGCATGGGAATGTTTGTATGGAGTGGACCATAGAGTGCAAGGACTTTGCAAGGACTTTGCAAGGAAAACAGAGCTTCCCCTCACAGCATCTACAAGCACCCATTCAGACTTTATGTTTGGATTTCACCATAACTCAGCCTGTGAAATGGTGACAGAGCATGGGTGCTCATAGACACATCACATGACCTCTGGAGGTTGCCATAGCTCAGCCTGGGAATGCATGACTCATCCTTTGGAGTTGTATGCAATTGGCGACTTGAAAGTTAAAGTCCAGGGTAACTAGACTCTTATGTAGGGCCCTATAAAATTTATATAATAATTGAATTATGTTGCATCCCTCATATCAACCAAAATTAAATTAAATTTATGTGTCCTGAAGCTAGTAAGTCATTTTTATGATGGAGGAAGGTCACATGACATGTGTGAGATTCCGCTCACAAGCCTCACCATGCATAGACTCAAACCCAGTCCCACTATGGTAACAATTAGAAGATAGTCATTCTAATGGTTACCCGAGGGACTGGTGGAACTTATGGCCCATCTCGACTTGAATTATTTAATGGGGACTTAGTATTTTCATGTATTTGAACCTCAGTGCAGTGTTGTACCATTAGTTACCAGCTATTTGGCCATTCAGTCACTTTACTGAACATTTTTATTTACCTGGATATTGCAATCTGGCCTCATTACTTTCATCATATCTGCCTTGTCTTGTGCTGTGCTGTGGTAAAGCTGCCCTCTAGCTCCATACTAGGCACACCTACCACATGAATGTGTACTCTGCATGTGGAGGTTGATGTTGCTGGGGGGTTCTTGTCTGAACCCAAAAACATTGACAGTAGACAATCTCTGTGCTCCAAGATGGCTTTGCAGACTTCATATTGCCAGTCATGGATCTCTTGAATGCCATAGATTGCATCCACCTGGCAGCCTATTTGCTCATGCATGGCACCACCTCTTGACTCACCAATTTCTACATTGGCACTCATGAAAACACACAGCACTGCCAATATTGAACAAACAGTGTCAGGAAGGATGGCTGATGGTCTTGGACTCTGGAGCCCATAGCCAGCATAGCCCAGTGAGACATTGACAATTTGGGCAGTTAGACTCTATTCAAATAAATCAGTTGGTACCTCTAGGTCACACAAGAAGGTATTTATGCAGGACAGAGTGGCCAAACTCAGAGTGGAAGGTAGTACAACGAGTATTACAGTTGGATATGCGTGAAATTTCTAAGTCCCCATTACAAAATAATTCAAGCGGAGATTGCACTTCGCGACGCGCCTCAAAAGTTCCTCCGGTCTCTATTGTAAGTGAAACGACACTAGAGACTGGTTCGAGTCTACACCGCGTGCGGGAGTGTGTGCAATGGAATGGCGCGCATGCATTTTTGTGAAATCGCGCGCTTTCACACAAGTCCGTGCCAACAGGTGTTTTTTCACTTGGGCGCGGGCGCGAGATAATTTTTGTGCATTTCGACCGCCATACTGTATAATAAACATTGTTGTGACTGTAAATGACTATGCGCTACGCGTAAAATTGAAATTCGTAATCATATAGGTTGTCAACCGTCTACTGCGCTAAGCTCTGACGCAGCAAATCCCTCGGCTTCGTCTTTCCAGGCCGCATAGTTATCCTCTGCAAGTTTACGAACTTGGACCCAGTCTCGGCACTGGTGTGTAACCCCTGTCCCATAGGCTGCCTGCGTTTTTCTCCCATCTGTGTTTTGGGCAAAGAACGCGGGTTCAAGCGTCGTGTCCGCACTGCAAAGGACCATTTGGCGAAGATAACTGAGACAATGAAGCTCATGAAGGGCATCATGTTCCGCTCGTGAGGCATTACGGTGCCCGATAAATATCTTCCGGAAATTATTCAAGCAATGCATCTGGTGGTACATCGATATTGCAAAGAAGGCGTCCTCGCCGACCTTGACGAAACCATGTCCCAAAGGCGTGACTGACGCCCAATCGTTGTCATCCAGCATCCCATATCGATCGGAGTCGACCACTTCCAATGCCACTGGGCGGGGTGTGATTGGAAATGTCACGAATTTATCGTCCGCCTTGCTAAAGGTCGCTATACATGCAGTTTCAGTGATTGCACGCACACGGCACCAACGCACAAACCATACTTACTCTCCGAGGTGTAAGAGATGTGCACGGCTATCCCTATCAAATTAAACAAAAAGGAAAGGAATAGCATCACGACTACAGCATGGACAGCTGTGGTTGGCAAGAGGTAGTGTTTGTGCGGACGAGTGGACATAATCGCAGTGCGGTTTGAACGAGGTTCACTTGAGTCAGGCTGCCTTTACCTGCAATCACATATGCTTCGTCTTTGCCATATTCTCACGCTCCAGCTGACAGACTTCCCCGCGTCCCCAGTCATAATTTGTTTTGTATTGTGCTTAGAAGTATGGGCTGTAAATAGTACCGGAAAGCCTTTCCAAATGAGTTATGGATAATTATCTTCGGGAGCGCTCGGCTCTCAGATCTCAGACACGGTCCCTCAGTGTCTCCCAACTCGGCTTCTATCATTACCCAGCTTGAAGGACGGATACTGTAAATTCGAGGTATCGGGAACCAAATGAGGCTGGATCTCAGAAATATAGAAATAACAGCAGGATGAAAATTGAGCGCTGAGGCTTGGAATACAACTGTTATTTACATAAATACTTCTGTCAATTCTGTATACTTATGCATTTCTTCAATCTGTAGCGCTTCGATCCACCATATGTTCGGTCACGCGTCACCGCGAACTCGAACACTTCGGCCTTGGTCACGCGTTCTCGAACTCATTAGACGAGGTCATGTTGCATGCAGTGTCGGCGGCCAGTGTCTAAGCTGAGTTCAGCTATTCCACTAACCCTCCAGCATCAATTTTTACTGTCAGTTCAGCAAGGTTTTTGAATGTGATCCTGCCCTGGATTCTGAAGGATATTCGACACCTTTAGGATTTCGGTTGTCACGTCTCGATACCTTTTGAACGGAAGAGCCGTTGGTCTTGAGTAAGTATTGGTGTATTGATATCTTTATGAACGCGGGAGTGAAGGGCTTTCCCGGCCCGGGGGTTCTCAAATCCAAAGCTTCATTCATCCTGACACAAAGAGCCCTGATGTCGTGATTATTCGCCTTCAAGCTGAGGTCAGGCTGATGAACGCATTTAGATGGTCGGCTCATCGTGGAAGTAGGCGGAAATGCATAGTATCAGTACGGGCGCACAATCTGGGCAGAAGCTTCTATTTTCGACTAATTGTAAACAGAAATCCACTATGTACTATCTCGGACCCTCGGACTACGTAACGTTATGGCGGGATGCTGTCCCCTCCGAGCATCCAAAGGTGGGATAATTCTACTAATCTGACAGGTTGTGACCATATGTGGCCGTATTCTGCCATATGATATTTTTAACTCTAGATCTGTGTTCTACATTATACGTTATACAACCAGCTTCGGCAACACTTACTCAACTTGGCTTGATTCAGAACTAAATGCCCCTTGGTCCCTTGGGTAATAAATATTTCCGAGCCTGTTGAGGCTCTGCATAGTACCTTCGATCATGGCAGTTGCTGTTTCATAATCATGCACCGGGCCAGGAGTCGACATGAGAGGGTCATTCTGCGGAGACTACGTAAGCAGTTTATGTATTACGCTGAGGCGTAGCCTTACTTATTGAAAGCAATAGTACAATCAGAGGTGCCAGAGCGCACAAAGTATCATCTGTGGGGTCCATCATCATGCGCCACATGCGCTGCTATGCGGCCAGTGAACTTAATCTCTCCATCAGAAGCTTAGTCGACCACCACCCAATATGGAAATAGCAGTAATAAGTCCATGATTGGTAAAGTATCTATTCGTATGTGAACTACTGCGAACTGGACTTTTGAAGACGTGAAGACGCTTCCGGCAAAGAAGTGTGGATTTATAAGCTATTTCCACTCCCCATAAAGCTGAAGACGCCTTAAGTATCAGTCCACAGTGACCTTCGATACTTGTCAACCATATCAACCAATTCCGCCATACTTCAAGCTCGTGTTCCGGCCAATATGCAACTCCTTACCAAACTCTTCTGCCTCATTGTCTTCGCAACCTTCGTCAGCTCCGCTCCAGGTCTGTACTGTTACATATCTACTCTCTGCACTGACCTTGAACACTACTTACTGCAGTTGAGACTGTGGACTGTGATGCAGAAGACATTACTAAAAGAGATATTTCAGAGCGCAACCTCGCCCTGTGCTTTTGATGGTAATCCCTCCTCTGGAAGTGATCATCTGAGTGCATCACGCTGATACGTACTCCGACAATCCAGGCAACGATATATCTAAACAGGGGGCTTGATCGTGCGGCGAAGATTGTACAGTACTCACACATCTGTGTATGAAGAGTGTCGCAGTCAGAAGTTTCAAGTGATATACAATACTTGGCGTAGAATATTTGAGGGTTGCAAGTTGCTTGCATGGTTTATTATTCAATATTCAAGTTCACGCCAGGCGGGGTAAGATGCACTACTAGCATTCGTTACGCGTTATTCTTATGCTTGTATATCGCTGCTCGCAACACATATCTTTGGTAATAATAGGAGCCATGCCTCGAAAAGTACAAGGTCTACTGCATGCATAGTTTTGAGCCCTAAGGGCTAATGGCTAAGGCTAATTATATAAGACGCCGCCCACGGTCAGCTTCCTTGTAGCTGGTTTTCTTAATCAAACGAAGAAAAGGGAGACTCATATTTGTAATACGTATGTTGCAACTTTCAAAGGGCTGTCAGCCAGCCAGTCACTCACACTGCCAGGGAGCGTAGTGGAGCCTGATTTCACATAAGCCCTTCGATCGGGCTTCTGAGTCGGAACTAACGTATGGCCATTCAATATTCAGCGCTCAGCGCTCAACCAGCGTGATGATTCCGAGTGCGGAATGGCTCGGAGACGCCACTGTTCCTCCTTCGAACCATCTGCACCCTTCAACATTGTGAACCTCTGAATTTTGCTTCTTTGATCCAAAGGTGATCCTCTTGACATCCATGCACTGGCGGCTTGGGAAAGTTCCCACTTGCCAAAGGCTCAGGAAAATCTTGGAATGTGGTTCAACTTTCCCATAGTATTCTGACACAAAAAACTTTCTATAAAGTTAAATTTTTCATAGCCCTTTCCTGGGAATACCAGGGAGAACTTTGGGAAAACACTTTAATTCCTGGAAAACTTTCCTATGCCTCCAGTGATGGGAGTGGCGTGCGCCTGAATTCACATAAACGCTTCGATCGGGCTTCTGAGTCGGAACTAACGTACTGCTATTTAATATTCAGCCTCAGCGTGATGGTGCGGGACGACTCGGAGACGCCACAAAAACCCTCCTTCTTTGATCCAAAGGTGATTCTCTCGACATCATGGGAGCAGCGGGCGCCTGGCCCCGTGTAAAGTGCGATGAGAGAGTTTCCTCTGGGAACGCCTGGCGAGGGATGTTTTCTGAAATATGTATCTGAAAAAGGAGTGCAAAGAAGTGACTAGAGAGTATATGTTACCAGTATATATTAGCAAACTGAATTGAAAATATCAGGCACACCATTCAGTTGAGCTAATAACTATGGGTAACATATACTCTCTACTTACTTTATATTATTACAATTTGCATGCTAAGTTTCATACATCAGCAGGCATATAAAAAGTCATTCATATTAGGAGTGTCGACTCTCAATTCAGGCTGGTTGTCATGTAAAGCTCAGGATGAACTTACATTTATTCCCTGGATGCCACGACGAGCTAAATACTGTTGTCCCATACCGGAAACTTGCCGCTTGCTAATTCGATTGCAGCTGGATGCAGGGATCACGCCGCACCACCCATAGCATAACCTTGAAACGTCTAGCAGTTATCTCCGCCTCAGGAGAATGCCATCCCAGGCTGACCCTTCTCCTGTAATGCGGAATACAGCTATAATTTGGTGGAAATCATTCGTTGTTCCGACATTCTTTCTGATAGTTCCTATGACTAGCCATTTATTGCAATGCGGCATCAATACACTTGTGCGGAGCTTGAATCATGGCAAAGGCAATTCTGCAGGCGTTCCTTACAAAGGATACCCCATACTTGAGCTCAAGTGTGAATCATCTGCCTACAGCAATAACAATTTGGGCTTACTGAAGGTATGAGACCACTTCCATGAAATTTCTGCACTGGGAGCTGAATCCCTCCTCCCCTCCCCACGCGCGCGGGTTTACGTATGCTTAGATTCAACAGACATGCCAGCGACCTACGTATCTCTTCCAAGCTCCCCTAGAGATCACGCCGAAGAGAAACCTCTTGTAGAATCTACTGATGAGTTTGACTCATGCAATGCTGTCATCGCTGTCGAAGCACCTTCGAAAAAAATCATCCTACTCACCTACCTCCTCTGCGCCGTGACAACTCTCCTTGCCGGCGCTAGCATCGTGGCTAGTATCAAGACAGTCCATCTGTTACCCCCCCACACGTTTAATATGAGCGCTCTTCCTCGACCGGACATATTTGTCGGCCTTCCTAAACACACTGTGGCATCCACGGCTCAGGACGATGGCCATGAGCATGCTCACACTCATGCTCACTCTGAATGTGAGCGCTCAACCTTTCATCCAGGTGCATAAGCATGCTCACCTAGGGAAACATGGATTAGGATCTGTACACAACATTCAGGGACATCAGCAAACTACATTCACTGGCCAGTCTGTACTTGTATTTGAGATGGCTTCAATACGCATTATTGTCAATATGATTGCTTGCGTTCAAATAATATCGACCTCTGCTGCCATGAAGGTTACTGTACTCAGGCATGCATCCAAGACCGTCAACCCAGCAACACACGGACTGTTGCTACCCGGATTTATTCCTCGAGTTTTCAAATCCTACATCACCGCAACGACAAGGCGAATGATATTGATGCAGCGCACATAGAATAGACACCGTATGGTTATATAACAGTATTGCTCATGCAGCTCGTAACATGCATTCTTCAACCTCTCGACCTCGCGATCTAAGGATCATATGTTTCTTGGTACTCTTTGTAATTTCTAGTCATGTATTCCCGTACTTGTGACCAGTCTTTGCACCGATGTGTCACCCCAACACCCGTCACCACGTTTAGAATTTGACCGTTGGGACCGAGCTGCTGGTGATGAACAGGCTGCAATGTAAGATCGACATTACAAAGAACCGTCTGACGCAGGTAAATCAAACAATGATCGACATGTCCGAGGTCCATTCTTGAAAGATTTTGCTGACCACGGAAATAGTGCCGAAGAGCATGAAGGCAATGCATCTGATGATAATGAGTAACGAGATAGTGTGCCTGGTGCACCGGATGGTAGAGGAAGCCTTCGCCTTCTGGTAATCCTGGGCTCCAGTCAGACTGGTTTGCATGAATTCCAAAACGTGGCGTGTTAACAACAGTGAGGGTCGCGGAGCGGATGGGAACCGGAAAACCTTGTCCCTCCCCTAGGCACATATGAGCAGGTGGATAGGTGTATAAAGAATGTAGTACTTACCTTTTCCAGAGTACCAAATATATAGCACAATGCGGAGGACATGAGCTATCAAAGACAGCGCCATTGCGCCAACTCCGCACGCTACGAGTGTACTGGGGAGGAAAACGTGCCGCATTGAGGTGGAGTTCACTTGTGCGCGATCTAGTTGACCGCTTAAGCAAAAGCCTGTGGTATTGACAAAGACCCAAGGCTAGGATATACCTTCAAACCTGCTTACTGCACGCGCACAGCTATTTGCTTTGACCTGATTTGGTCGTCATTCTTCTGATTCCGGTACGGTTCTGGTCTCGGAGTCCCTTGCACCTTTCCATACTTACTATACGCTTAAAGAACACTTCTTCCGATGGGCATACTTTTGGACGGGTTGCGGATGCATCTCAGGTGCCAAAAAAATTGTTACTTATCTGATAAGTAATTCTGTTCAGCAATCCCCATGGGAAGCCAGCCTCAAATTAGGTAAGTTCAGAAGTGGCTTCACGGACAAAATCTCCTGCGAGCTCGACAATTTTTGCAAATTTTATGAAATTATTTGAGAATGTCTGTGACATGCATGAGAGCCTGTTACAATTTTTTTTTAGTAATACCTACTATTTTTATGCTTTACATGTACGCTAAGAGGGTGTGTAATCTCCTTTTGTGGTGATTGCCTGGGCCTTAAAACATTCTAAAATTATTATCTAGTATTGATATAATATCTGAGTATGCCTGTAATAATACAATAATCTGAAGATAGGTTGTTGAGCTCACAGGAACTGTTTTCTGCGAAGCAACTCCTGAGCGTACCTGCTTTGGAGGTGTTGCTTTTCCCACAGTGATGGTTGATTAGAATGATCCGAGTGTGATAATAGGGCTATAGCTTACGCAATGAGTTGAGAAGAAGGCTCGTGAAATTTTAAAGAGCGCTTATTGTGCTTGTCCTACCGGACTGTAATATTTGGTTGCTGGACGTCTTTGGAACAATTGACATGGCCATTCCGGTCGCCATCTTTGACGATCGTGAGTATAATGGGTTGAGTTATTTTTGGAACACCGCAGAGCGGAAGAGTGACAATGACACATACATATATACGTTGACACATCAAACGCGCTCCGAACTGAGGGATAAATGTTCTTCAGCGCAATCAAATACATTTAGTATGTTTCTCATGGGAAATAAACGAATCCATGGTAATATGAACTGTCCGGACCTCTTGATACAACCTCACGTATTACGAATGCCGCGGTTAGTGTTGAAATTAGTCGGATATTGTATCAAATATACACCTACGTACGATGTTCATTTAGCACTTAGAAGCAGATGATTGATAAAACAAATGAGGCAAACCGTTGTTTGGAAGCGCCCTGTGGTTCTGCCAGAAATCGACATCGCAGAATGGCTGAGAGGGTGAGCAAGAGAGCTCCAACGTTGTGAATTCGTTGAAAGGACAGTCAAATATAATAGGGCTGTTCAGGGCATGCTTCGATATTAGGGCCGTGCTGAGGAGTTTCTGTCGCCTTGGGGCGTATTTCCATGTACCAGTTATATGTCTGGAGATTTCTGCCGATGTGTTCAAAATCCATATATCCACAGCGCTGCTATCTTCGCCATGTACACCAGAATCGAAGGTTTCCGAACTCAGGGGTAACGTAATATTCAGAACGCAGTTCTCCATTGCAAAGTCAAGATGTCGAAAGTGCAGAATAGTGGACGTCTGAAACAACCATCTTGGTTAGACCCAATACGGGTCCCTGTAAACATCGGTCGAGAAAACATACCTGGTTCGAGATGCGAATATGCCTATCATGAGGATATACAGTCCCAATGTTAGATCTCCAACTGCGGTGATCCTCATCCATGGAGCGAAGTGGGTCGGATATATTGATTTGGAAAACTAGTCGGGGAAAATTGGTTATGGGTGAAAATGTATAATTGTGGTGTTTGAGAACTTTGTCCAGGTTAATGTAAGGGTTCGGGCGACGCAAGACCTGCCTCGAGGACATCGAGGTCCGAGCTGGGTGTTGAAAGAGGAGCCATTCGCTGGCTAACAAAATGAAAGATAATGCTGTAGAGCATAATGCGCCGAGGCAGGCCCAAAAGAAGATACGACCGTTGATGTTGCGACCTATGCAATTCCAGTCGTTTGAAAGCTTAAAGATGGCAATCTGTATATTTGATTGAGTGGCTCACCCTGGACTGATCCCTGGACTGATCCTCGGGTGGTGCGCAGTGTTTTATTACTTAGATGAAGTACCTCATCGGACGGTGAAGCCGGCAGTTCGATGTACTCTGGAAACGGTTTCATTCCGTTGCAGCTCGTGGGTGTCAACCAGTTAACTGACCGGGTGGTTATTGTTTCTAGAATTCAAACTGAGTTCACAGCTGTTTCGGGTACACATGGCGGAGTTTGAAATTTGCGAAAAGACTTCCGAAAATAAAAATTTGCCATAGCACATCTGAAACTGTAGAATAAGAGCTGAAAATTAAAATTATTAACCTCCCAATATATTCCTAAAAATGGATATACTTTTTATAGAGTAAAATTCAGTGTATACAAAATATGTTGGTTGAAGTAAATGGGTGCTAGAACATGCCAATCTCCATGTATGCTCTTGGTATTGAAGATTTACCCTCATCTGCATGGGGAGTGATGGAGTAGATGCATGAGTGATGTTGGCAGTGAGGCACATCAAAGATGATACAGAGGATGGCTCAGCTCAGAGTATGAAAAGATGTTCTTTCAACATCTTGGCACTTCTCATCAGTCACATTGCAAATGCTTCCACTCATCTGCCAGCAATGGAGGCATGGGCCAAGCTCTTGGCTTTACCTTTGGAGGCCTTCCCATCAGCCTTGACTGCTCAGGACCTGGTGGACTTTGGACAGTCATACACAATGTGACCTCCCTTGACACAAGTCAGGCAAAGGTCATTGTCCATGTGATGCTGGTGTTCATGTGGGGTCAGCTTGCTATCCTTCCCAAGCTTGTCTGTAAGGTCAGGCTTTTTTGGCTGCTGGGGTGCTTGGCCCTTCAGCTTGTCCTTCTCCTTTGGTTGATTATTAAATCAGCCTGGAAAGTAGTTACCAAGCACAGGTGCTCATAGACACATCACATGACCTTCAGAGTTCACCCTGGGAATGTATTATTGTTGTGTTATGAGCATTCTCTCAACTGTTATGAATTCAGGATGTTATGGTATTTTTCCTGCTATTTCTACTATTTCTCCTGATTTATTATGAATATTTCTATCTTCCATTATCCTTTGTCATATTTGCATCACACTTGCATCATCCATCCCTAATCCAATGTTCCATGGGGCTTTGCCCCTGTGTTCACCATTGTATAAGTAGCTAGAACAGTAGCTACACTAAATCACACAGTTTTAGCCCATCCCTCATGTTGTTGAGCCTGGTTTTGCACTTGATATGCATGAGTTTCCCTTCCAAAGTTCTATTCCAAGTTTCATGAAATCAACTACCATATACCCATCACAAATGCATCAAGTTACACTGAGTCACACACCCACTGGGTGTATGAGGCACATGCATTGTGTACAAGCCAAGTCAAGCCCCAACATTAAGGGAACATGAGCCAATATTTGAGGATCCTAGGCCAGGGTTCAACAAGTCAATTGAGGGGTGTGTGCACCTGTGGGGGTGCAATGCCACATACTTTTCTTCTGTCTTTTTTTTGTTTCTATCTTATATTACATGATACTGTAGAGGGGTAGTTCTGGGCATGATATCACCAGCAATATGTCACTGGGATTCATTAACATAATTGTTGATGTAAAATATATTCATATCTTTGTGCTTTTATATTCATAACAATTTTTTTTCTCGTCATTTTATTTGACCACAGACTGTGATCTATGGTGGTTGCAACACAAATTTTACCCTAAACAGAGTGGACCTTCCCCCTCACTCCCTGGGGCTCCCAGCTTGCTGTGTTCTCAAGCAAGCAGTTGCACCAGCAGTGGACCTTGCCCCCTACTAGCCTGACTCCTCAAGCCATTTACCACCCCACTGTGACTTTGAGATAAGGCGTTTTCATTCCCTACATAGCTGATATTGTGTGTGTATGTCTGTCTTTGTAAGTGCTTGGCTACCAAGGTAGATGTCATGACTGCTGTTTTCCACATCATGAGTTCAGTGAATTACATTGATCTCCCCAGTGTCCTTCCATCATGCTGATGTTAGCAAGGCATCTGCAGTTGATCTCACTCCTATTCACTAGTCACTGAACATGATCTTTGCCATTGTGCCATGATACTTTGCCCTCATTTCGCATCATTCACATCCCCCTTGCAGTGTGCAGGGCCACAGAGTACAAGCAGAAGTCTGATCTAGCTGATGGGTTTCACTCATAGGTCCTATCAGCCACCTTGCCCCATGAAGGTGTATTTTGACGCTTACTCCATGTCCTAGCACATGCTACCATTCCACAGTGTTCTAACCCCTCTCTATCCATCCCACCCTGCATTGGTTTTTACTATAAGTACTTCTATTCCACCTGTATAATTCTCTAGTTCAATTATCATATGTCTACCTTGTTATTTGACTCCTCACTAGTAGAAAAAACCTTAATACAATGTTCCACTTCCTCATCAGTCATTGTGTCTATTGGTGAGCTCGAACCTTTGATCTTATTCACTATGCCCCTTTAGGGGCATTGCTGAGACTGCTATTTGCAGCACTTTGCAGGAGTGTTTGGATCAGCAAAAGGAACACCTGAACTGGGGTGACCTTTCCTTGAGGACATATGCAATTCATTGCGTACTACTCATAGGTTATTCACTACAACTGTAGGCCCATGTCGGGATTACACTGATGTCATATCTTTGCTCTGAAATCCAATCTTGACAGTAGACTAGCACAACAGGAATGAGTGCTGCAGCCAAAGAGAGAATAACAGGGTGATGTTGCTGCTCCATCTTGATCATTGCATTGGGTTCTATCATCCTTGTCTTGCTATTTCAAGTCAGTTCTCATTGTAGCCTGAGCATGAGATAAGAAATTTAGAGGTGTGGAGTTGGTGTTGGTAGCAGAGGGATCAGAGTTGAAATGGAGAGAGGTGATAGCAGCAAGACAGTGACAAATTGAGATTCAAAGCTTGTATGTAGAGTATATCAGGCCAGGACTAAGAAGCTAGATGGGTAGTTTTCAGAGCTCAAGCAAAGACTTCTTCATTGTTACAGAGTGTTTTGTGTAAAACAATGTGAGGTCAAAATGTCAGATGCAATTTAATGATAGGGAAAAAACTAGAATGTCGAAGTTGAATGTGGATATGCTTGAAGTAACTGACTTGAAGATGTAAGCTTGAAGCAGATGAAATACACTCAAAGGGCTTGAAAGTGTGATCTGATGTATGAAGAATGATTGAAGAAGATCATAATATTGAGACTACCTATTTTGAAGTAATATACTGTTATAATGAATAGGAGTATAGGAGGAGAAACACAATAACATATGATACCTGAGACCCTGGCTCTGTCTGAATCTAAAATGTAAGCTAGGTCCACTGTACACATGGACTTAGTGGTAGAAATAGTGATGTGATCAGTGAGGTGAAAGGAAAATGAAGTAGAAATGAAAGACTATGTGATGCCTTGCACCTAGACTTGTATCTGGAGATAATTTCATCGGCTCAGAAATATGCAATATATGCATCTCAAATTGATAGATGTCAAAGAATAAAAAAAAATAGTCCATGAGAAAAGATAGGACATTTAGATAAAGTGTCTGGATGAATGATGTGTGATTGAGAATAATGGGAAGTGAAAGAGTTGTAGCTAATTAAAGAGTCTCTGTGATAAAGTGAAATAAAATTGAAAAACTGTCCTTAAAAGTCCTTTTCAGTGTTTTTTATAACATTTTGATCCTGTGTATCTGTCCAGCAAGTGGTGACTCACCTGTTAAGCTAGTCTGAAGGGGGGAGACATCACCGAAGGTAGACTGGAACCTGCTGGTCTCCACCACATAATACAGAAAGACTTTCATGCCATTCAACTTCCCAGCAGTGCCTTTAGAGACTTCACCTTTCTTCCCAGCTTCTGTGAGACAGCTAACTGAGCATGTGCATGGGCATGGCAGTCAAAAAGGTAGTGGTCAACTGTTTCTTCTTCATTGGAACAAGCAGGCAGAGGGAGGAGACTACCTCCCAGAGTCAGCGCAGATGCTTGTTGAGGGATATGTGCCCTGTCTGCATCTGTATGCTGAGGCTGGCTTGTGCTCATGTGAGGTCCACTATGTTGTCAAAATAGTTCTTCGGTGGGATTTTTCTATTGATTTTTGTGATACAGGTAAACTGTAGTGAGCCCTTCCAGCACTCTCATGGCTTTTCCTGGAGTTCTGTTTCAAAGGACTGTTATGCAGCAGCTAGGCTGCACAGTGGGGGGTCTGCAACTAAGAATGCAGGGAGAGAACTTGCCTGGCTGACATGGTCTCCAGCTGTAGCTTTTGCTTCCTTGTCAGCAGCCTCATTACTTACCATGTCATCATGCTCAGAGATCTGAGTGACTTTTAGGCTTGTGTGGTGTTGGCATATTGGATCAGAGATTCTATTGGCCATATCAGGTGCCCACCCAAGGATGTACTGACTGGATATGGGATAAGGACTGTATGACACCCTGGTTGTTAAGGAGAATGGTGGTTGTAGATAGGCCACATTCTCTAGCGAAGAGTTCAAGTACCAGGATCACCCCCATTGCCTCCACTTCATATGTGGTGTGTGTGGTAAGCAGGCCCTCATTGAGCTGACATGCCTATTATCCTTGTAGAGCACTGCTGCTGCATGTGCATTCCTATCAATCCCTGAACCATCTGCATGGACTTAGGCATCTGAGCTATCAGTGGTCTCTGCCTCTTTAGACTCTTTGTATGAGTTAGCAAGATCAGTAGTAAAGTGAATAGGCAAGTTGGGTGATCTGTAGGTGGGTATCACTACCTCAAACAATACAGGGTTTATGCCAATGTGGTGGAGTAGGTGATGCATTGGTGAGGGGTGCCATTTTACCATGTGACATACACAAGAATGACTGGGTTTGTGTAATGGGTGGGTTGGCGGGAGAGAGGCTAGTTGGATGGTGGCACAATGACAGACTTGTAGCAGTAGGAGTTCCACTGGTAGTATGTTTGCATGAATCTCTAGAATGTCTGCTGCTGTTATTTTCATAGCCCCAGTGATGGCAATAGTTGCCAGTCTCTGAATAGTGATTAGTGTTCACACCACACTCAGTAGCCTTCTTCCTTTTAAGTTTTGGGTATTTCTGAATTTATATAAAAGAAAAGAAAGCTCAAAATGTTTTTGTTTCCTTTTCTTGTGAGTGTGGCACCGGGTATGACATGTGTGCTAATTGATTGAAGATGACATAATGCAGGGATCAATAATAATATTGATAATATACTGATGGCTTGGCTCAGGGGTTTCAGTGTCAAGGTGGAACATTGGTTGAGTAAGGAAGACTTTGAAGTATGATGATGGTTTGGAGGAGCAAGCAAATAATCTAATATAACTAGCTTCTGGATTGCAGGAATTGTTAGAGATGATAACAAGAAATTAAGAACAAGTCTGAATGTCCTAATTCTTTCTGTGCAAGTGAGGAGAGATATAATTCTGGCTGAAGTGTATCATACAAAGATATCATAGTACCTATATGAAAAATGTTCAGGGGTGATTCTGGAATGCTAACAATAGTGATGGGGTCTTGGAACATGAGTAACTAAGGAGATGGAAGTATACTACTATCTGTGGAGAAAATAGTGCTGGATATTGTTTGGATAGTAAAGAAAAATATGAAAAACTAATTAGTTGTTGAGAAAAGAAAAAGAGAATGAATGGCAATTGGAAATATGGTACTAGATGACAAGTAGAAAAAAGACAATTGAGAGAAATGTTTGTTCCTTTGATGTAATAACATCAAGGCTATTCCTTCTATTTCATGTTTGGTGTGCAATCCAATATGATGGCATTTTCGATGTGTTGCTTGACTCAAGTTCTGTGATTTTATTACCTCTGTATGGCATTCTATTATGATAACTTTTCTCTCTGTCCTATTTTTGTTACACTGGCAGCTTGAGCACTTGCTCATTGTGCAACTGAGCTGATCAGATATTGATGATGTATGTGTGGGGTAATCATGTGGGTTATCTGCCTCACTCATGATTGTGATGTCATGGTGCATCTATAACTCACACATGCAGGCTGTTATGATCTGGTTCCTTGGAGATATCTGGTAACCATATTCAATAACTAACCCCATCCCGAGCCCCTTACCCTAAGCCTGACCTTATTGAAGCCCTTCCTGAAGTAGTCCAAGCCTGAGCCTGACCCCCATCCACTATATTCCGCTCTCCCAAACCCCATTCCTTATCCTTCCCCAAGCTTCATTCTGATCCCCTAGTTAATTTATCTCCAACCCTGTTTCCTTGTTATCTGTGTATAAGTCTCGTTCTGTATGTACCTCGCTCCTCAGTCAGAAATCAACTTAGATATCACTTTGAATCATTTACTAGTTTCTAATTTGTCTCCTCATACCCCCTTATTCTCCTCTTCTCTGAATCTTGCTCTGAAATTGAGGGCATGTACAATAGTGGATGGTGCAGCACACAAGCTGAAGCTAAGCCCTCACTACTATTAACCTTGGTCCAAGCTCAGTTGAGCTCACCCCAAGGCCCCATATGTGGGCCACAGCCTTAACACAGGCTGAGACAACAGTAATTGTTGTTTCATAGTTTTCTTTTCTGAATATAATAAACAAAAATTTTAAAATACTTCTCCCAGCCTTCTGGGACTGAAATAAAAGGAGAAGAATAACAAATGAGGACTTGACAATATTTTTCTACATTTTATCACAACACTTACTTCCCTCTGGCTTGTTGATGGAGGTGAACCAAACATTGGCTGCATAGGTGAACTTGGGTATGGCCACAGAACAGTATAACCTGTGCATCAGGGAAGACTGCACTCCTGCAGATGGCTTAGCTAATCTGCAAAATAGCAGGGTCTACTGTATAGCCTTTGCAACAGCTTTTTCTGCCTGGATCTTCCATCATAACTCATCAAGGAACACCTCTATAAATTTGTGTGAGGACTGTGGCTTGATGTTGGTCCCATCAATAGAGGAATTCTGGTCATATTTCTGCCATAGTCTTACCCACATGGTGGGGGTCTGCAATGCACTGCTTAAGTAACCTACCACTGCAAATTTCAACTTCTTGAATCTTGAATGATGTGATTGTGTCCATTCCTCCCCCTCCCCCCCCCACCCCCCTTAGTTTCAAGAGCATGCCTCTGATACTTTCATAGGCCTCTTCAAATGTGTTGCCCTCCACATAGAGATTTGTGTCATCTACAAAAGCAACTGCCACTTGACCCTTTACTGTAGCCACATCAAGTAAGTCTGCATTGTAGAACAAGTAAAGAACCATAGAGAGAGGGTCCCCTTGACCAATACCATTGTTAATGTGTATCCATTCTGAAAGGAAGTTGTCAAACTTGAGCCTGGTTCTCTGGTTTGCCAGCATTTGTTTGACAAAAAGGACATATTCCCTGGGACATGGCATTTTTACATGTTGTGCAACAGTTGATCAGTAACTGCATTTGGGAACACACCTTCTACGTCCAAAAATAGCATCACTGCCACCTTTTTGCATCACCAAGCACCTTTTATTTTGTTGACCATAAGGTGTAGCAAGTCTGTGGTAGTCCTTCCTGGCCTGCCACCAAAGTGGTTAGTGGGTAGGAGATGATACCTGTCTGTCATATAGAATAGATCTTCTGTTACAATTGCTGAGAGGAGTTTCCCAATAGTGTTGAGCAAAGCAATGGGGCAGTAGGCTTTGGGGACATCATAGTTGGGTTTACCTAGCTTCCTTAGAACAACAGTCACCCAGGACCCCCAATTGTTGCTGTATGTTTGTAATGTGAAGATAGCACAGAAGATCTATAGTAGGTACTCTGTAGTAAGGTCTATCTTGTAAGGCAATATTTGGTATTCCATCATCCCCAGGTGCCTTGTGTGGCTTGAGCTTTGCTACCTGCTGGTGGAGCTGATATTCTTGGTGCTGGAATTTGAATGGGACCCTGTTGGGGTAGGATGTGTTGGAGGGAGCCTCCATGTGTGTCAACTTTGGTGGGAAGAATACAACAGCCAGGGCAGCACTCTTGTCCTCATTTGTCTCTACCATGCTAGCTGTTCCATCCTGGGCTGTAGTTCTCAGTGTGGGGACCCTAGATCTATCTCCATATATCACTGGGTTTGAGAGATAATGGTTGGCCGACCAGAGCAGGTCTTCATCCAGATCCTTGAGATAGTCTGCCAAGTGCTGATCCTTAGCTTTCTTGATAGCTACACCATATCAATTGGTTACTCTCTTGTGCTGTTCATGGGAAGGGTGGCTGTCAATGGCATGATAGATATAAGACAAGTTGTTGAGCTTGTTTTTGGCCTTCTTCAGTTCTGATAGGTCCTTGCTCCACCATTTTCAAGAGTGGGGGACAGGCTTTGATAGTGTGATTGCGGCTTCAATCACATTCTGTAGGGCAATATCAAGTGAACTTACTGCATTGCTGAATTTTTCAATATTCTCCAACTCCTGTGGTACAGGAAGGGCCTTGTTGTGATAAGTGATAAAACACATTGTGATGTCATTTTTTATCCTTTTTTCCCTTTTCTCTCAGCCATAAAAAGCTGGGAATAATATTTAAAAAAGAATCTTATCTATTATATTCAAGGAAAAAACCATGAGACAACATCCTCTGTTGTCTTGGCCCACTCACACAAGTTGTAGACATGCTATGACATCATGAGTATGGACAGATGGGTAACGCACATGATTACCCTGCACATGCATCACTGATAATCGATCAGCCTGGTTACATGGTGAGCAGGCGCCTGAACCGCCGGGATAATAAAAATAGAATGGAGAGGAATGTTGTGATTATAGAAAATCATACGAGGGTAATAATGACACAGGATTTAATCAAGGAACACATCAAACATCTCCAATGAATCGGATCGCATATGGAATAGGAGAAGAAGGAGTGGCTTTCACGTTATTATGTCAAAGAAACAAACATTTTTCTCGATTATCTTTTTTTACTTGTCATAGAAAATTATACTTCCAATGCCCCCATTCATTATTTTCTTCCCCCTGATGACTGATTATTTTCCAGATTTTTTCTACTATCCAAAACAAAAATACAGCACTATTTGCTCCACAGATAGTACTATCTTTTCATCCCCTTATTTACTAAATTTCCAAACCTCCATCTCTATTGCTAGCATTCCCAAAATCATCCATACATCTTCTTGTATAAGTATCATGATATTCCTGTATGTTATTCTTTAGCCAGAATTATATCCCTCTTGATACACTTAGAAAAGCTCAGGGCATTCAGACTTGCCTTTCGAAATTCCCAACCATTTTTTCTAACAATTTATACAACCTACAAGCCAGCTACACTAGATTATCTGTTTACTTCCTCAATTCATCATCACACACTGAATCTTTTTCTTTTGTTTGGCCAACAATCCATCTTGACACCGAAGGAACCCCTGCGCTGAATCTTCAGAACATCATCAAATACCATCTCCAATCCCTACATTATGTCACCTTTGATTAATCGACACACATGCCACATCTAGTGCCACATTTATGAAGGGATTAACAAAATCCTTGAGCTACTTTCTGTTTATCAAAAAGATAGAAATATATAGATATTAAAAGGCCTCAAGCTGTTCAGCAAGTTCCTCTCCAAAATGGTCCCAATCTTCCCTGTGGAAGTTGCAGGATGGGGCTGGGTCAATGTGATTTACCTCCATGTCCAGAACAGTGAGGATTAGTATATGGCCAGTACCTGGCCCACACAACCTAGGGTTAGTGTTACAGGGGACAATAGAATCCTAATTAGCTCTATCAAACATATAATAATACTTTAGAGTTATTAAGCATACTTACTTCTATATTATGTTATTATATATTCCATATCTTCCTGAATATACTTTTAAGATATGGTCATCCAAAATATAGCTGTTATTACTTTGTTATCCAGATACACACTATGTTTCAGTATATGCAAACTTAATCATAACATATCAGAATACTCAGAAAGTTTCCAGACATCCAAAAATATCTAAATTGATCAAAATGATATACTAAGAATCAAGTTGTGGTCAATATTCTAAAAAATATCCCATATATGCTCAAGGAATGTACATCATTGTCAATCTGAACATCCACCAGTCATTATACATGTTGAAAATTGTTATCTTACCTTGGCAGTGTTTGGACTGGATAACTGCTATGTCATTGTTACCTGGGAAGGAGATTTGGGACCAGCTGTCTGTATCTAGTTTTTCATTGATGAGAATTACAGAACATTTTGCAGAGGGGTCAGTTAAATGAGATGTTAGATAGAGGACTTGCCAGTGGTGTTTGGCTTTGGTATTTCCAAAGGTGTTGATGTATGGATCTTGGAGGAGGAGGAGGTCCCAATCATTCTGTATGGGAGAGTTGATTAAGTCATATTGGGCCTTATCAGACTTGTTTAGGTTTTGTTGCCATATTTTCAATCTCATGGGTGGTGGTTCAAGTGTATAAGACATTAGGATCGGCCTGGTAGGGACAGCCCATTGTCACTAGTTGCATTAAATGTTGGGGAAACTGTTGGGTGGCAGGGGCTTGGCAGGATGGTGATCGAGCCACCTTGTCTAGACTGAGAGGTTTGGCCAGAACACCCACCACAGTTGGGGTGGCATTTGAGGGGTGGAACGACAGGGTTGTCTGCTTGTATTTGCCTTTGTAGTAGGTCACTGTCTTCCACCCATCAGCAGTATCTGACTCAGTTATGTACCAAGGCACAGGAGGTATCAATGGAGGAGGTTGAGTCACATGGGTCCATGGCTCAGCAGTGGGGAAGTATGGCATGTGGTTTTCAGTGATCCTGTTACAGGTGTGTAAACTGTAATGATGGGAGAATGGAAGATGGATTGGAGGGGACTTTGGCTTCAGCTTATATGCTGCACCTCTCAAACAATCACAGGGTCCCAAGGCTTCAGAACAGAGGGATCAAGTAATATAGCACAGTTCTGTGGTACATGTGGAAGTGCGGAAGTAATAGCATAAGTGTACTAAGAATACTATGGGCAAGGTTAACACAGAAATGTGGTTGATATTTGAACTGAGGTTACTTAGTATAAATACAGGAGTTTATATACTAGAGGGTACATGTAAGAAGGTAACAGTAATGAGTTCTGAGTTGGAGTGGAAGGGTATATAATATGGATCACAAGCGGAGTTGGGGATCATAACACAGGGAGGGGACATAAGCATGATATCTTAAATAGTTACCCATCATCCATTGGTATGGGGACACAGACATTCCACTAGGAACAAGGCACCCTTGCTGGTGGAGGGGCATGGGGATTGGAGAGCTGAGTAAGGTAGGGTAGTAATGGAAGTAATAGTGCAGAAGACAGAATGGGAGTGTGGAATGCACAGATGTAACAGATACTTTGATCAAGGTCACTGCACTTACCAAGGAATGTTGGACAGAACCTGTCCCAACTGGCATGGTCATTGGCCTCGCAGGAGATGCCGTGTTGCTTGCCCACATTGGGGCAGGCTAGAGTCCTGTGACAATCTCTGCATGTTCCACAGGTGTCATACATTTGTGGGAAAGCATAAGAGAGGTGGTTCCACCCTTGGCATTTGAGGCAGCAGGTTGGTTCTTGCACTTTTCTGCATATACATGTTTCTGACAAACAATAAATAAGGCTGTTGGTTAGTACATTGTTGGCTACTTCTGGCCCTGTAAATGTCAGCAGTGCATGCCCGCAAGTCTGGCTGGGCGCTCTGTGGTGAATAGGTTTAAGCCAACTTGCCTTGCAGACTGAACCTTGAGCAAGGCAATTAGTCACCTCTATGCCATGTAGCTCAGTGTCATGCTTAGGGCCAAAGTGGAGTGGTATGAACTAGAGCACAAGGGGGAAGGACCTATTCTTGATCTGAGAGTCAGGGGCCAGGGTATATGCAAAGATCACTTTATTCTATAGACAGCTAAGCCAGTCCACTGTGGCCCCAGTGCTGAACTTGAAGAGGACTCCCCCATTGGCCAGTTGGCATGTGCTTATGACCTTGTGACCAGGTGGCCCACCCATAGACCCAATTGCTTCTTTGGCTTTTTTTACCAGACCTGGGTTGTCAGTGCCTTCAAGGAGCTTACCACCCAGCATTGCAGTATTGACCAAGACTTGTCTGAGTTTGATCCCTTCTCTAGCACAGACACAAGCATCAAGGGTAGGCAACCTGGTATTCTGGTGTCTGTTTTCCACTGCCAGAAATTGTGTGGAAGCTTTGAGGATTGCATCTCTGTAGGTAACAATGGTCTCTGACAGGGTAGACATGGAGGTGATAACTGAGGTGTAGGCTGCTTTGATCTAGAGAACAGCAGCAGCTGCAGCCTTTGTGAGCTGTTGGGAGAGGAAGGCTTTGACCTTGTTGATTGTGTTCATGGCTTCTCTTGTTTTATCTGCAATGGCCTCTTCCCTTGAGACCGGGCAGGCATCAACAGTCAGGGCAATCTTATCACTCTGGGCATAGATGTTAAGCTGGGTCAGGATTGTAAAAGCAATGCAAGGTCAAATGTCAGGCACTTTTATATAATAGGGGAAGGCATCGAAATGTACCTTAGCAGTGATGGAATAAATTGTGTTCTGAAGCAGTGTGATAGAAGGTAAGAGGTAAAAGAAATAATCCTAGCCTTAGTACTCAAGGCAGGAAACTCACAGATCAGATAAGAGATTGAGAACTCAAAACTTCACTTGTAACTCAAAGGGAAAATGGGCATAAACAAGTAAAGTCTGTCTTGCTAAGCTACTTGCTTCATACTAATATACTAGGAGAAGGAATAGGAGTTAAAGGGGGAAACAATAAAACATGTGATACTTGGAGCCCCTGGCTCTTTGAGATGAAGATATGGTTCAAGTCCACTGCGCACATGGATTCAAAGGTAGAATGAAAGGCCTGATCAGTAGAAATGATAAGAAAATGATAAGAAAATGAAATTCTACACTACAATGTGCCTTTACTCGGTTTGGTATGCATATATACACCTTGAATGAAATGTACATACATGCTGGTGTGCACTTCAACTCATGTCCAGCGTTGATGTTGTCAGCTTGACATTACACTTCCAAGAGTGCCTCGGATCAATGAATAAATGAAATGAAAGATAGAAGAGAAATGTGGGATAAAGGCAGTGTCCATATAAGATGTCCAGATGAGAAGTAATGAATAAAATGTGAGAATATGAATGGGGTGAAGAGAATGAAGTAAGTATAGAGTCCATGGAGATAAAAGAAGATAAAATCGAAATAATGTCCTTTACACTGTTGTTTATAACAAGGATAAGAGCAATGGACCTCAGGGTGTTGATGGCAAGATTGACACCTTGTAGCTGCATGACTTGGAGGAGCACCATCAATATGGACTCAATAGTCCAGGGTTCACCTGGTATAGTCAGCAGTGTTTGCTCCAGATACATCTTGCCCTCCTCTGCTATTGTGACTTTTTGCCCTGGTAGCTCCAGGATCTCATTGCATGTTAGTTGACTTGCCACTGTTGTGGCACCTCAAGTAGCAGGATGTGATATACCCCTTTTAGCAGTCATAGTGCACACCTGTTTGGGCTGAGTCATGTCTTTCAGACCTTTCTGTAGTATCTTGCCCTGATTATTGAGTTTGGTTTGCTCTAGGTTTATGGCCGCTATCATTCAAGGGACAGGGGTAACACGTCCCTGACCACCACTGGCCGATGCATTGTTCAACATCTTGGCTAGTAGTTTTTTCATAGCAGGGCCGTGACTCTCTATAGTAGCTAGGAGATGTATCTACTAGAGCTTTACAACAGAAGTAGTAATATCTTAGCCTACACACCCTTATAGGTGGTGGTGGTAGGAGCATGAGAAGTGTCAGGATTCATAATGTTGAATGCATAGGTAGTGTGCCACATATCCACCAACCTTGTTACTCATGATCCTATGGAACATTTTATGTTTCATACTCATACCTACAGATACAGCCCTGCCTTACATCTCCCCTTCATTCACCAATTCACCACAGACTCATAATAGCTTATGCTTGTATAAAAGCTGTCTGGCACATCTTGTATATATAACTTCTTTTTGCTGATCATCTCCTGTGCTTGAGTGAATGCACAGACATGATCCAAGTCTCTCACTGTGTTTTTCAAGTCAATGGATCACTATCTTTTATATATCACAACCCCCCTTTGATACTATCACACATCATGTATATTTCTGCCACTATCCATTGGCACTCACAATCTGCAACCACATAGTTTCTCAACAACACATCCAACCACAGAGCCAGCCTCCTGGTACTCAATCCCACTACATTGACCCTTATGAGAGCTGATAGATAATCAAGCAGGGCGCTACTAGTAGGACTCATCATATATATTACCATATGTTCCTTTTCACATAGACCTATAACTACACTTTGGAGTTGTATGCCATTGGTGACTTGAAAGCTGAAATTAAGGGTAATCAGAATCGCATGTAAGACCCTTTAAAATTTATAGAATCATTTAAAGAGGTTTCATTCATCATATTAGCAGAAAAAAAAATTTCCATGTGTCCTGAGGCTAGTAAATCACTATTTATGAGAGGGCATGGTAATGTGATAGGTCTCAGACTCTGCTCACAAGCATCACTGCATATGCACTTAACACATTTTATGAAATTGTGCACTTTCACACAAGCCTGTGCTAACAGGTGTTTTGTTCCTTGGGCCTGAGCACATTATAATTATTGTGCAAACCAACCACCATATAGTAATGCTCTTACTATTTCATAGCATTCAGGACTGTTCTGGGTGCTAGCATTGCATTTTTGTGCAAACAGGCTGCTATAGTCATAGTTATACTTACACTGAAAATCCACAGGCTTTTTTTTTCAAAATCTCAATATTGGATTACAAAACTTGCAGCAAAGTTCTATTACAAATGTTGTTTAGAGTGTAACAATTTCTTACAAAAGTCCAAAGAATGTTTTTCACATTATAATTTAGTAGCATAAAGATAAAGTTGTAATGCTGTAACTGACTTAGAGAAAATTTCAGATCAAGGAACTAGTTATATATCTGACCAGACCTTCTTAAGAATATATCTTTATAGTGGAGTGGTTGAAACTACTAGGAGCTATAAAAATTTCATAATACACACTTAGTACACCCCTGGGTTCAATTCTCTCCCCTCCTGGATTAATTTTTTAAATGTGCTTTATTAAGATTTTTATTGTAGAATATTGAAATATATTACCTAGTACTCTATCGGGAAATCTATAGATTTTATTTTGGGAGAGACACCAAGACTCTCCAGATGCTTATATAGGTATTGATGGGATTTGAGTCTGGTTTGTACTGGAAAAAATAAATGCTTACAGAATAATATTTATTTTATTCTTCACCTACATGGGACTAGGCATGATGTGTGTTGGTGAAGCAAGAGGTCACATGATGCATGGGATCAGTGATGATGGCCCAAGAGTTCGGCTCAGTAGTGATGCTGAGTATTGAGGTGTTCAAGTGATGAAGACTTGGAATATAGCTTTGGAGTTGAAGATGTAGACTATTTATCTAAGCTAGAATAGATTTAAGATGTTGAAGTTGTTAGAAATGATTAGCAAAAACTAAGAGCAATTTTAATGCTGTAGAATTTGTGCAAGTGACTTCAGGGATAAATTATAACTAGTTTTAACATACAAGACTACCACAATATTTATACTAAAGCACTGTGAGTAATCTTCAGACGAGGATCTGAAACATGTGAACAGGAAAAAAACTTGTAACTAAAGGAAGGGTTATTGAAAATACTAGGATAGTAACTAGAAAATCAGAAATGAAATTATGGTACTGAATAACAGTTGTAATCAAGGGGTGAAGTGATAGGGGAAAAGACAAATGTGAATAATAATGTTTGAATGGCTTGACATAATTATATCAAGGGTCATACTCTCTGTGCTTTTTCTTGTGAGCAGTGTAATTTCATGGGTACCTTTAATACTTTACTTTACTTGCATCCCATGACTCCCATTGCCTCAATGCAGCCTTCTATTTGCTGTAACATTTATTCTGTGATCATCCCTCAAGGACCCAGCACTTACACAATATGTCAGTGTGCCAATCAGGTATTGGTTATCTGTATGTGGGGTAATTACATGTGTGGTGTGTCCTTGATCCAATCCAAAGTATCTTTTAGCCTTCTAGGACTAAGTAAAAAAAAAATAGAAGAAAAAATGTTTTTATAATTTTTTTCTTTATCACAATAATCAGGTGTTCCTGATCCATATGCAGGGTAATCATGTGTGTGATCTGTGGTACTACTCTAATATGTACACATAAGCCCACATGGCATAATACAACCTCTCCTAGTTCACAACCACCAAGGGTGCATCTCCTCCAGTTGGTCTGTTACATCTGTGCATTGCACACTTCCAGTTCCATCTTCTACACCCTTGTATTAGAACCACTATAACCTTACTCAGCTCTCCTATCCACTTGGCCCCTCTGTCTGCAATGGTACCTTGTTCACTCTGGAACACCTGTGTTCCCTTACTGACAGATGATGGGTACCTTTTAGATATCATGCTTATTTCCCTTCTTTATACTATGATCCCTGAGTCCATTTGTGATCTGCACCACATACCTCTTCCATCCCAACTTGGAACTCATTACTCCTACCTACTTAAACATACCCTATAGTATATAAGCTCTTGTATTCATACTAGTTACCTCAGTTTGAATATTGACTACATTTCATGTTAACCTTGTCCATCATGTTCTTAGTACACTTCCATCACTACTGCTACATCTGCACTTCTGTATGTACCACACAACTGTGCCCTATTACCTACTTGTCACTCCAGTCTGAAGTCTTGGGACCTGGTGATTGTTTGAGAGGTGTATCATATAAGCTGAAGCCAAAGTCCCTTCCAATCTATCTTCTGTCTTCTGGTTTACATGCCCATGACATGATGATACTGAAGAATTCCTTACTTACTGGCTCTTAAAAAAGAGAGACTTTACTGCAAGAAGACATTCTGGGACACTGAACCAACCAGTTCATAACAAATGATACAATGTATGTAAGTGCACAGATCAGGTATTGCTGATCCATAGGCAGGGTAATTGTGTGTGTGATGTGTCCTCAATTGATTTCATGATGTTGTGTGCATCTAGGGTTCACATCTGATGTCCTGAGCAGCTTTGGTTGCTGCTGCAAATGTGATCTTCCAGATAAAATTCATATAACTTTGAAAAATTATTTTAGCCTTCTAGGACTAACTATGAAGATAAAAAGGAAAGAATATCTATATGAATATCTCTTATCACAACATCCTCCTTCATCCCTCTCTCTCCTTCCCCTTTCTTCCTACTCTGGCTCTTTCTAGATATGTGAGATTGCTTGTGTGCTGATAGTGTGTAGAGTGGGTCCTGCAAGTGTGGATGTGAGCAGAATGAGAGGTGCAAATCCCAGTATGGGGTGGTAGGCACAGACTGTGTGCATGCACAAGTTGGGCAACATGTGTGTGAGTGTGTGCAATGTGCAGTGGGAATGGGGTGTAAGTACACCAAGACATTTATTGGTATGTAGTCCTGTGCATATGTGTGTGGGGTGTGACTGCAGATAGGTGGGTGTGAGGATCATGGTTATTATGATTGAAGGCCTGGACATGTAGGAAATAAAATGCTTAATGATTTTATTATTTATTTCTCTGTGTGCACAGCACTAGGTATGACATGCATGTTAGTGAAGTGAGAGTCATGTGACAACACTGATGCTGGACTGAGTATTTGGCTCAAGGGTGGTGGCACCAAGGTATAGAGATATTCAAGTGTAGGCTTGGATTATGATTCTAGACTTAGGAAGTGTAAACTAGCTATCTAAACTAGAATAGATCTGAGGTGTTGGGACTGTTGGAGACAATGATCAAAAGCTAGAAGCAGTTCTTAATGGTGTAGACGTTTTTGTGTGTGAGAACAGAAATAAATTCTGGCTGGCCAATACAGGACTATCACAATATTTATACTAAAATACTGTGAACTATTTTTGAAGGGACACATGGAAAGATGGAGGCAACAAAAATAAGTAACTGTGTGGGAATTGTCTTAATGGAAAGAAAATCACGAAAAAAGCATTAAAATTATTGTTTTTCCATTTCCCAGTAGCAAATACATGGAGCTGTTGGAAGGGAAAACCATTATTTAACATCCCTGAATATTAGACTATTTTTCCGCCATTTATTTCGACCTCACTGGCTCACAATGACCTTACTCTGTTCACTGCAGAGTTATAGACCCACCGGCACCCATAACTCTGTTTCAGTGCTGCAGATTTTGAACTCCTCCCTCTGGGTCTTAATTCAAACTCCACCTGGACAAAGCCTTGAACAATTCCAGAGTTCTGGATGCATAACACACCACAACTGCAAGACAGCTGGTCCTGCACCAGCAACCAAGGCTATACAGGCTATGCATAACTGTACAAAGCTGCACAAAGCTATACAAAGCTAAAAAAGGAGGGTTCTGATTCTGCTGCAATTATTGGCTGGATCCCTGGACCAAATGAACCACAACCATGATGTCATGGTCATAGGACTGGTCAAGGCAGTGCAATGCAGTGCAGAGCTGTGCAAGCCAGAGAGGATGATTGGTTATCTACAGTATTCTTACTTTCTTCTGCACAAACACACCAATATAATTACAGGGTGATACTGGATTGTGAAAACAGTTACATATGACATCACTCATGATGCTTTACAATTTGTAACCTAAGAGTTGAATTTACAAAGTATCTGGACACTCTAATAGATAGAAGAACCCCATGTTATGTAATCCTGTGTAAAATACAATATATAAGGAAGCCCCTTGGATCAGCACCATCTGATCCAGCAGTCTAGCTGCTTCTATCCATGACCTGTCCATCTTACTAAGCTGCTACCCCCAGCTAGGGTCCTACAGTTGCTTTACCGTATTGATTCTTAGTTAACTAGTTGCTTTTCTACTTAGCCACCCAGCCTAACACACTAGGTGAAATTCTACAGGGTGAGGCTGACAATCAATTTCCTTGTCAATTAACATCCCAATACCTAAGATGAACTGTTCAGTTGATTTTCCTGTTCAGTGACTTTCACAAGTCAAGTCAAGTCACTTGCAAAAGCTACCTTACACACTCTTGCTGATTTATTGTTGTGCATTGACAGATCATCAGGTCAATCCATCTACAAACTCTCCTACCAAGTACATTCCCCTTATTTCAGAATATGCTTGGACCCCAATAGTGTCCTAGGACCTACAAACCTTGGTTTATCATTTATTGCTGCTAAAAAATGCATCATCTTCCAGCTGTAATAACTTGGACTAGTTATTACATGGATTTCAACCAAGATAGAAATATTAAATTATTTCTGGAGTTGTGCTGCAGCAGTGTTTACTATTGCAATAGTCTCATAAATGACATGTTCTGATAGATTGTGGTATTAGCAATAACACCAAAGTCTTGAAGAGTTCCAAAACAGTAACTAAGGGGACACATGCATGTGACTATTAATATTCTGTGTTATGTTTAGAAGAGGAATTACAGAGCAGCAACCACTGCTGCTCCAGATAACATGCATGAGCCATAGACACACTATGACATCATGACATTGACCAAGCATTCATCGCTAATGTGATTACCCTGCACACATGTTGTTAGTACCTGATTGGCACACTTGCATAACATGTAAGTGCCTGGTCACTGGTGTGATAAAAGTAGAATAGAAAAACAGTTACAGTAAATAGAAGGCTGTGTGGAGATAATGGGGCTTGCAGGATGTGAGTTAGGTGGAGCATTAAAGGTGCCCACCATATTGAAATGCTTACAAGACAAAACACATCAAAAATGGCCCCTGATATAATTATGTCAAGGGAAACAAGTATTTTCATGCTTGCTTTTTCACCTGTCACTTAACATACTAATTTCAGCCACCATTCACTTCTTTTCCATTCCCAGTCCCCTAGTTAGCATCCTAAAATTTCCTATGACTCCCCTGTGGTGTCTGGCACTATCTGCAGAGCAGATAGTCACACACATCTATCCCCCTAGTTACTTGCTTTTCCAACTTCCATGTTTTTAGATTACTTCCCAGAGATGCATTACAACATTATAGTATAAATAACAGAGTATTCTTGTATGATATAACTTAGCCAGAATTATTCTCCTGTCCTCACTCACATTAAAAGACTAGAGCATTTAGACTTGCTTCCAACTCTTTGTCATTGTTCAAAATGATCCTTATGACTTAACACTAGCTACATTAGATATTTTATTCTATCCCTCTTGGTCCATCATCATATCCCAAGTCCTTCACCACCTGAATGGCCCTATACCTTGGCACCAATCTCCTTGAGCTGAGTCACTGGTCCATCATCAGTGTTGTCACTGATCCCCTGCATTATGTAACTTCCAATTGACTGATGCACATGCCATAGCTAGTGCTGCACCCAGAACAAAAACAGGAATAAAATATTGAGCTTCTTATTTTACCACTCCCAGGCCTTTTAATCATAATAGATTTTGTAGATGGTTATCAACTACTATGCATGCCCACACGTGGTCAGCATCTATAATACATGCTTCCATGTTGTTTCACCTGTGTCATGTGTTGGAGGTAGAATCTTCTTGCTGACACCTGTAATGTTGTCTGAAGATGATGTGGAAATTGGAAGAGCATTAGAAGAGAGTATGGGAAGCAGTCATTCTAAACACTCTGATGTCTTGGTCAATGCTGCCATGGCTTGGGAAGCAGCTCTTATAGTCTTAGGAAAAGTTACAAACCATTGGTCTTTGCCTAACGTCTTACCCCTATCCTGCTCAGCTCAACCATCCTTCACAGGTATCTCAAAAACCCTCTCAGTTCCTGCTACAACCACTTTAAATATGAGCAAGACATACTATACTCCAGCAATATCATTTCCATTACAGATGCAAAATACAAGCTCACTTTGGGCCCTCCTGACAACCTGCTCCTATGTTCCACTTATGAGAAGTTGGTAACATTCATACAAGCTCTACAGTCATCCATTCATTCCAGAAATCCAGCCCTAAGTCTGCTAACCATCAAAAACAGCTCAACTTTTATCAATTTAAACTTACCTGTCTTTTTTAAAAGGGTGGGCACTTCTCCCTCTCAATGGTAGATGCTCACTCCATTTCATTTCCAGAGAGCACCACTTCTGTTTGACTGCCAATGTCCACCTGACAACCCACCTGTGTGAAAATCCACCACTCCCTGCATCCACAATTCTAACATCAATGAGGATTCCTTCACTTACCCAGTTTCACCAAGCCAGCATGGAGTATACAATGCATGTTTAATTACTGTATCTCCATACTACATCAACAACAACTTTGTGGATCCTTCCCTTGTTTCCTTCATCATGGAAAACTGTCTACTAAAGGTACACTTCACAATACATTTCCACAATATTTATGCCTACCCCCTGCTGACAACTTCAATGACCTTCTGAGACAAATCATTGTTCATAACCCTGGGCATGCCAGCATCAAACCTGCTTACCATGGGCATTCTTTGCCTAATGGTCCCTTTCTAGCACAAAAACACCATAGGTCAACTTCCTCCACCACAAACAAACAGCACATGTCCAATCACACCTCTGATCCATAATACTGACTGTTGTTCTCTTAACTGTTGTCCTCTATGCCATATCTCACTCTCCTCAAATGGAATTTTGCTGCCAAATGTACTTGAATGTTCTCGTCTATACTGCATCTCACTCTCCTCAATTGTTCTTTTCCCACCACCCTGAAAATCATATGTCTCCTGTTACCTACACTCTCTTCCTTCCTTCTATACCCAACCAATCTTACATTCCATCTGACCAAGCAAGGGCTTTGCCACACCAAGCAGCACTTCAAGTTATAGTAGTATATTAGAATATTCTCAGAGTGCTACGGCTAATATGGATAATGTTTCCAGGTAGAATAGCTCAGTTAAGCCTCACGAATCTAAGCCTCACGAATCTAACTATTCAATATGGCATAATAATGTCTACTTTTTACTATTTTATATGTTTAAAGAAAGGCAACATGTAGTATATTATTACTAACCAATCTCAGATCTTACAGCTGTTTTGGGTACACAGGGCGGAGTTTTAAATTTGCTAGAATACTTCCAAAAATAAAATTTTGCCATAGCACATCTAAAATTGTAGAATAAAGAGCTGAAAATTAGTGAAATTAACCTCCAAATATATGCCTATAAATGGGTATAATTTTTGTAGAGTAAAACTCAGTGTTACAAAAGATGTCAGTTGAAGTAAATAGGCTCTGGAACATGCAAATCTCTATGTATGCATGTGATGCTGCATATTCCTCTTTCTATATAAATTAGATACATGAACTAATACTTGGAATCACTTATTCCCCTTTATTATAGCTTTCTGCAGGGTCCAGAGTGAAGCAATAATAGTTCACCCCCCTGAGATCTGATGGGGGTGATAAAACTCAAGACAAGCAGTAGTTCTTGTTTTTGGTACATACCAAGGTAAATCTTCAATATCAAGAGTATATATGGAGATTTACATGCTCTAAAGCTTATTTACTTCAACGGACATATTTTGTATATACTAAATAGTACTGTACAAAAATTGTATGCATTTGTAGCTACATATTTGTAAGTTAATCTCTCAAATTTTCAGATCTTAATCTGCAGTTTCAGTTATGCTATGGCAAATTTTATTTCTGGAAGTATTTTAGCAAATTTCAAACTCTACCCTATGTACCCAAAATAGCTATAATCATTACTAGTTCACAAGTTATAACAGGGCTCCTGAATGTCTGTAGGTATTTGTTTTGGAACCCTTCAAGACTTTGGTGTTATTGCTAATGCTCCAATCTATCAAAATGTGTCATTTTACAAGACTAGTAGAATACTAGCACTAATTTAATATTTGTACCTTGGTTGCAATCCATGCAATAACTAGTCCAAGTTATCACAGATGGAAGGCAATATGTTTTTTTAGCAGCAGAGCATAATAAACTATAAGACTGTAGGTTCAAGGACACTATTGGGGTCTAAGATTATTCTAAAAGTGGAATATACTTGGCTGGAGAGTTTGTAAGTGGACTGACCTGATTAACATCAATGCACTGAACAACTGGAGATGGCTTTTGCAAGCAACTCAACTTGACTTGTGTCAGGGGTGTAAAAAGGTACAAGGGTACGGGTGAATACTGATATGAAGTATAACAGTGATGCGATGAAAATATGCCTGTATCTCGAGGCGATATATGGAACACATATAAGGAAGTATGACTCAAAGATACGTGTCTCGTAAGTGTGACTTGAAGGGATAATAATTTTTGTCTAAAGTACAGCAGGTTTGATGGGCAAGTTAAAATACGGCGAGAGTATACATGTGAAATTACTCGGGGATCAGAGTCGTGCTGTGGGGGAGAGCTCGTGATGTTCTCCCACTGCCATGGACAGTGTGTGTCCCCCGTGCAGTGTGTCACATACTCGGTACAAGCAAGGGTGAGTGACCGGCGATGAGAATGTGATATGTAATTTGACAGGGTGATGTGACACGTGAGTGTACATATGTGGTGTGGTTGGCTCGACTCGTTCGGGGTTCCGCCCGCCTGTGACTCAGGGTAGTAATGTGACACGTTCATGTCTCAGATGCCCCGTGCATGCTTGCCTCGATCATTGGACATGACTCAGCTACAACTCAACTCATGATCGTTGATCAGGTTGTGTGTGGAGCTGATGACACTCATATGTTGACTTGACTCATAGCCTGGGTGAAAAGTAGGAATGTTGTTATTTGAACAATGGGAGGTATAGAGGATGAATATGTGGAGCAGGAAAGCAATGTAAGGTAAGTGTCCTTTCGATGAAGCTATGGGTCTGAGTGTGAAGCTAAGGTGTATAAATAGTTAAATTACATTTACAACAAGGGGAACCCCATTTGGTGATCCATGGTCCTGGACCCATGATCTATCATAACCCCATTTAGCAGTCTGTGGCCTTGGACCAATGGTCTGCAATATCTCCTCAGAGTATGTGTATGGACCCAGGGCAATCCCATTTGGTGATCCATGGTCCCGGACCTATGATCTGCCATAACCCCATTTAGTGGTCTGTGGCCTTGGACCAATGGTCTACAATATCTCCTCAGAGTATGTGCGTGGACCCACCACACTCCATTGCTAGCCCACATCCTCCTCCCTCTGGAAATGCCCTAAAGCAGACCATTGATTGCTGTCTAAGATGCACTCTTCTATGTGCTATTTTTAACCCTCAAAGCGGACCATTGACTACTGTCAAAGATCCGCACTTTTCGCTTTCCTGCACCTGACTCTCATTACTTCTCAGAGCAAAGCTCTACAAAGGTTGGTCTGTGCATGACATCTCCACAGTAGTATGTAGTATATAATCATCTGCTAGTAGTTGAGGATCCTTAGCCTTTTCTCTTCAGATTTCCCCTCTGCTAGCTATGTGATACATTCTCCACAGTTCTGAGGGTTGCCCTTACAACTTGTGAAAGTCACTGAACAGGAAAATCAACTGAATAGCTCGTCTCAGGTATTGGAGTGCTAATTGACAAAAAAATCAATTGACAATCTCACTGGAGAATTTCACCTAGAGGATTAGTCTGGGTGGCTAAGCAGTAAAGCAACTACTTAACTGAGAATAAATACACTGAGCAAGTGTAATAACCCTAGCTGGGATTAGCAGCCTAGATAGAGGTGCCATTCACATGAGTAGTAGATGGAAGATAGCTGGATTGATTAAGTGTATAGACCCTAGCTGGGTTGGCAGCTTAATCCAATGAGTAAGCATATAGACCCTGGCTGGGTTGGCAGCTTAGTCAAGGCACACAAGGTGTGTAGGATAGAAGATGGTTCTTGTTATTATTCAAGGTAGGCAGAAAGGCCTCCTTATATAGACTATTTACAAGAGCTTAGTAAGCTGAGGGAATATTCTATCTATTAATGGAACAGGGGGTAGAAGTATATGGAAGCTAGAAGAAGCTGTTGGAAGACTCTGGCAGTTTCCAGGGAGTTCTAACCCTTTCTAGGACACATTGCTAGATTCCAAGGCCTTCTAAGCCAATCAAGGCTCTCCATCAATTATTACTTAAGCTAGTGCCTTGTACAGCCATGCACAGCATGGCACAGCCCTGTTGCCATAGTTGACCAAGTTGTGCATTATTTGATTGAGCCAAACAGGTTGCACAGTAGGGGTTATTGCTTATAGTAATTATTTGATGCTCAGCTGGAATAGCTGGGAGAGCCTAGTTTTTAGACTTGTGGGTGCTTGAGTGGTCACAAGTGGCAACTGTGGAGAGGTCTGGCAGAGTTTGAAATTGAAAGTCACAGACAGAGTTGTGGGCTTTAAGGGGTCCACAGCT
Source organism: Ramaria cf. rubripermanens (assembly GCA_003316465.1). Classification (NCBI taxonomy): domain Eukaryota; kingdom Fungi; phylum Basidiomycota; class Agaricomycetes; order Gomphales; family Gomphaceae; genus Ramaria; species Ramaria cf. rubripermanens. Next base: position 13,696 of record QFFB01002104.1, on the reverse strand, counting down.
CAAAAGAAGCAAGAAATAATGGTTTCCAGTCATTTCTTGCTAAAGAAATTAAGAAAAATTGAGAAAAATTTGAGGGACATTGTGAGATTCCAAGTGGCCAGTTAAAGAGTCAATATTGAGCTAGATTGGTAGCTAAAAAGTAAAAATAAAAGGTAGCTAAGGGTTTAGCTGGTTGCACAGCTAAGTTCTAGTTGGTTGAGCAACCAGTTCCCCTACAGTATCCCTGATTCATGTCTGCACACCAAATGGTGATTCAGGGCTCCAAGGCCTGATTTGTGGTCCAGACACCTGGGGCTAATTTTGTGGAATGCCTGATTCATATCCAGACATGGGTTGGTGGTCTAGTGGTTTCCTAAATGTTAGGTATGGTTTGGCTTGTTTGTGGTTTGAATCCTATAGGCTCCTTTTTGTTTTTGTTTCACTCCTGGTGTCTCAACTGTAGCTAGTCTTTTCAGAGTATGAAAGTATTTTATCTATCGCCAAAAGGAGTTGCACTACAAACTATAGTAGACATGACCCATTCAGTATCTCCTATAGATGTTGAATCCTTCAGCCTTCAACCTTTCCATGCTTCTCAATGGATTCCAAATGGTCAGACCTACCCCAATGACCCTGTAGATGTCCTGAACGAAGTACTCGCAGAGCGACAGCGTCTGCTGACATAAAGGGAGAGGAGGAGGCGGAGGAGTAAAACCTCGAAGGGCGTGGATATATTCAGTACTGCGGATTGGCAGTCATATTATAGAGCTTAGGAACATGAATAATCATTGAAAATGTGTATTCCTCTGTTCTAGTGATGTCCGGACACTTACAGCACTTTTGGGAGGCCTGATCCAGCGTCCGGACATCTGTAGGAGCCTAGGAGGCCTGAGTCAGCGTCCGGACAAATTTTCGAGGAGTCCCGGCGGCAATCCGGACATCTGGAGTTCGATTTTAGCAAAAATCGACCGGACATCCAGAGCCTCGCGCGAATCAGGGATACCTACGGACATTCAAGGGTCCTACACAATTTTTCGAACTCCGCCTTGCAAGCGCTGTAATTACTCGCTTGCGAAAGAATTACGCCGAAAGTGGAGGGCGTAATATACTAAAACCACTCCTAAGTACCCTTGCGCGGATCCTGCCCCACGCCTCTCTGTAGTTCCGCCTACAAAGGCTCGAATCTAGAACTTAGAATACGGCTTGGACCGAGGCTCCGCTGACTCCGCTAATTGCTGTACGCTTCTCAATGAGTGTGTACCCTTCTCATCTGTGATGCTGGCTCAGTTCCGATTATCATAAGTTCCCAAAATACCTGGTACGTGACTATCATAGGGCTGTGCAACCGGTAAGGTTACAAAGAAGCGTGAAGTATAAGATATCCTTACTTGAGGGTGATGTGGCGTATAGGGTTACTTCTTGCGATTACGTATCTCCTTTATTCACTTATCCCGAATGGATAGACGCACTTCTTACAATAACTCAGATCCCGATCGTCGGCCAATCAGTAGGGTTCCCTCCTAATCTAGACAGGTGTAGTGCATCTGATTTTTACCAAACTTCTTGAGAGGTCATTTGGAGATCAACTACCCCCGCTCACAGTTTACGAGGTTGTCAAATATGCCATTCTGATGATAATAATCTGCTCTGAGACTCTGAAGCTTGATCGGTTCTTTCATCCCCATAATCATCAAATCTGATACTCTTCCGCCGGTTTATATAACAGAGGGGTTACTCCCCGCCTAGAGCATCATGAACTCCTCTTACGCCACCGACGAATCGCATGCCTTGCTCACGTATGAGCAAGCCGTTAATGCCGGTGCCCACATTGGAGCCATGGCTTACGGTAAACCATGCTACCCCACCAAAACCATAGCCATTTACATTTGTCTGGTCAGGCTTACACCTCGCTATCTTCTACAAGTGCATGACCGCCATCTTTCGGGATAAGGGAAGACGTCACTGGAAATGGATCCCCTTCGTAGGCATTCTGTTCGCGATGGGCACTATCAACATTGCATCCTCAATAAATTTTAACCAATTGGCATGGATTGACGAGCGTGACTATCCCGGCGGTCCAGGGGCCTTTTTAATAGAGCAATCCGACAGGACGCCAAACGTATCTGCTATTGCAACCGCCATCATTACTCTCATTTTCAGTGACACTCTGCTGGTATGTGGTCTCGCTGTCACATTGTCATTAAATAACAGTTGACTATAGATATATCGATGTTATGTCCTGTGGAAGAAGCTGTACGTCGCTGGTGTTTTGGGTTTGGTATTGGTTGCGTCAGTCGGTAAGATGTGGGATAAGGCAATAACGCAGCACATCAGCTAACACTCAGACTCCACAAGTCATCTCGATCATTCATTTCATTCAAATCGTCCGCCCCACCTCTGTTCTGCATGATCCATCTAAACTCAGTTTCTCCGTGCCCTTTGCATCCCTGGTTACATCGTTGCAGATCCTCATCACTCTTGTTCTATTCTCACGCCTCGTCGATCTTCGCCGCCGTTTATCGTCCACGATGAGCCCCGCCATCAAGGCCAAGTACACGAGCATAGAGGCATTGTTTGTGGAGTCTGCATTTCCAATTGGCTTATTTTCCCTCCTGTTCGTCATACTGTATACTGTGGCAACCCCCGGTGCTACCATCGTATTCCCTCTCTTGGTGCAAACATTAGTCAGTACGAGTGTATTTGATCCATTATCCTTCCTAACTCATGCCCACACCTATTAGGGTATAATGCCAATACTCATCGTCCTGCGCATTATAGGTGGATATGGCTGGTCTAGTGACAGCATCCGCGCTGTAGGACCTGGAACGGTGACCCTCAGGGGGCGCCTTGGACCCTCAGAAAATGCCCCTGGAACGAATGAGCTTTCTGTGATTACGACGGCCAACGGCTCCAACCACTCACTTGATCTGAAAGGAAATTTTGTGTAGTGGATTTTGGGGACACTACCAAACTCTTTTGGCTAAGGTAACTGTTTTTCACGAGTTATGAATTTGGGCGCAGACGTTGTATGACTATTCCGTATTATCGTGTGAAATAAATTACAGGTATACACGCCTCATGCATTCCAGCGCCAAGTAGTGATTATTGCCGCTGAATACCGACAACAGCCAGCAATGGCCACCTCGGTCATGATCATCAACGATGACGCGAACGCCATTTAATTTTCGTTAATCTCTTACCCGCGGACCCAACTACCTTAGTTGAGTTGATTATGATAAAATGTAGAAGAAGGAATAGAAGACTCGAAGACAGGAAAACTTGATGCGCATTAACTCGAGCGCATAATTGGCCTCATCGTGAGGGGCAGGCTAAAACCATATGATTTATTGTAGCTAATGTTCTAACTATTTATACAATACTGGAAAGGGGCCAAAACCCCTGAAAACACCAGATCATAAAACAATGTGTCATGGGCCTGATTTCATAACAGATTACAGCTGTTTTACTTACAAGTTCAATTTTGGCTCCTAAACAGCATTGAATAAAAGAACATGCTATATCTCAGTGCATATTAGAGAATAAGGTCAGATAAATTTATGGTGATATCTCCCACAGTACACCTACAATCCTATACCAAATTGGAATGTAATGTGCAGTGTTCAATATATGCAGGTTTGGAGGACTGCACAGGTAATTCCCAGTCCAAATGTCTACAGACTAGATATACAATATCTAACACATTATCTTGGATTTCACTGGTGGTATTTTCAAATAACAACCTTGTTGGTTACCTGGAGGCAACACTATATATACACTCTAACAACCAGTCTGTGCTCTCCACATGCCTCCACAATATTTGTTTCAGCATTATATACTATAACAAAAATAGTTTATACAGTGTACATATGTATTTCAGGACTGAGACTGGGAAAAGGCCTAGTTTGGTGCTTTAGTGCTGCCCACAAGTCAACAGCCCCATTACAATGCTGCCACACCATGCAGGCATCTGCCACTTTGGTGCAGATGAACCACTACTGACTACACCACATATAGTCCTGCCTGTACCACCAGGATGCAGAACAACCTGGATGGTGGACAACATCTTTGTGCCCCATGATGCACTTCAACTGAGATGGAAAAAGCCAGCACATGATCATCAAGTTGCATGTTGGAACACAGGCTTCAAGGAGGTTATGGGTCCATATGGACCCCCAAATTAGTCAGGATTTCAGTTGAGACTCAGCAAATGTATCTTCCAAGATATATCATCACCTTCCATTGTAGCTACAGTACTGTATCCTCTCTTCCAAGTGGTGACTCCAAGAGGATTTGATCCATTAATACCTAGCACAATACAAGATGGCAGCTCCAGGCAAGACATTAGCAAAGATAGCAGAGCTAAGAAACGAACACACAAGACAATACGGCCTACTATCTAGAGCAGACTATGACAGCAGGAAGAAGGTCCTACTAGGTCAGCACGCAACTACAAATGAGTCGGAAGAAGATTTACTGTCAAGCATTTCCACAATGACACCATCTCCAATACCAAGCACACCAATGGCTAGTAGTAGCGATGATGCAGAGACAGCTCTCACCTCAGACACCCTGAGATACACACTACAAAGAAGGAACACAATCAGACAACCAACCCAGAGCTGGACACTGTGAAAGAAGCAAGACATGATGAAAATGGCAGACATACCCTTGTTCTATGGAGACTACAGAGAAGGTGAGTCACCAAGCAAATGATTACAAATGTTTGAGAGGAACATCATAGCCCTGGACTGGGATGAAGAGAGGAAGATGGAGTACTTTGGACTGAGTCTGGCAGTGGATGAGAAGGCCGGAGATTGGTGGGAAGATCAAGCTAGGAGAATTGACATGAAGAAGTGGTGAGTGGTAAGGCTGGCATTCCTGAAGAGATGGCCCAGGCCAAAGAAGCTGCCAAATGAAAAAGACACCATTAAGTATGAACTTGCAGCATTCAGACTGGACAATATGGAAGTGGGGAAAACAGTGGAATACAGAGGAAGGATGGTACCATCACACACTGCATTTGCCAGCAAAGCCCTCACACTGGTGAATGAGATTGAAGACCCAGCCAGACTGTTGATTGATGGTGTACAAAGGAACCTACCCAAAGCAATTGGCAGACTCCTAGCCAATGAGGTGTATGACACATGGCAAGAATTCTATGATAGTCTGGTGGGAATCAGAATGCTGGCCTTGGAAATCGCCAAAAGACATGCTGACACCGTGAGAAAGCTGGAAAAGATTGAACAGAGATACAGCATGCACAAGAATGCCTAACAGCCATGGGTGGCTTTGTACTGTACTATGGCTGTGCATGGCAGAGCCCAACACCAAAGCCCCCTAGTCAGGTGTCTGCAACTCAAGCATCTCCAAAAATGACACCTGCCACAATGAGGACAATGGCCAGCATGCTGAGCACGCAATGACACTATAGAGACCAACTCCACAAAGCACCAGACAAGGATCAACCAACCCATTCTGGACACTAAGGATACCATAAGCCCTAGACATACCATCCCCAGCTCACAGACAACCGAGCAAGTATGATGTATGGCGACTGTGCCCATAAGATGCAGCAGGTGTTGCAGCATACCACTGAGACATGACAGAATGGAGACAGAGACACCCAAACATGTGAGCAACAGCAGAGAGGCCATTCCCACTGCAACTCAGAGGTGCATACCTAGATAGTCGTGAATGCTTCTCATATGGTATCAAAGGCCACCTCTCCAGAGAATGCCAGGAACCACTAGAAAGGAGAGTCCCAGAAGAGGAAAGAGACTGAAGAGTGGATGTAAGGGAACTGGTTGTTTAACCAACTGGACTTAGCTGCACAACCAGCTTAACCCTTAGCTACCTTTTTTTTTACTTTTAAGCTACCAATGTAGCTAATTTTGACTCTTTAACTGGCCACTATGAATTTCACAACATACCTCAAAGTTCTCTTAATTTTTCCTTAATTTCTTCAGCAAGAAATGACTGGAAACCATCATTTCTTGCTTCTTTTGAGCTGTGGACCCCTTAAAGCCCACAACTCTGTCTCTGACTTTCAATTTCGAGCTCCGCCGGACTTCTCCACGGTCGCCGCATTTTCGGACTTGTGACCACTCAAGCACCCACAAGTCCGAAAACTAGGCTCTCCCAGCTATTCCAGCTGAGCATCAAATAATTACTATAAGCAATAACCCCTGCTATGCAGCCTGTTTGGCTCAACCAAATAATGCACAACTTGGTCAATCATGGCAACATGGCTGTGCATGGCTGTACAAGGCACTAGCTTAAGTAATAATTGATGGAGAGCCTTGATTGGCTTAGAAGTCCTTGGAACCTAGTAGTGTCCCAGAAAGGGTTAGAACTCCCTGGAAACTGCCAGAGTCTTCCAACAGCTTCTACCAGCTTCCATATCCTTCTACCCCTATTCCATTAATAGATAGAAGATTCTCTCAGCTTACTAAGCTTCTGTAAATAGTCTATATAAGGAGGCCTTTCTGCCTGCCTTGAAAACAAGAACCATCTTCTATCCTACACACCTTGTGTGCCTTGACTAAGCTGCCAACCTAGGGTTTATACACTTACTAATTAGACTAAGCTGCCAACCCAGCCAGGGTATATATGCTTACCAATCTGACTAAGCTGTCAACCTAGGGTTTATACACTTACCAATTAGACTAAGCTGCCACCCCAGTCAGGCTCTATACGCTTACTCATTGGATTAAGCTGCCAACCCAGCCAGGGTCTATATGCTTGATTGATCCAGCTATCTTCCACTTCCTTCTTGTGTGACTTGCTTAGTGTATTGATTCTCAGTTAAGTAGTTGCTTTACTGCTTAGCTACCCAGACTGACCCTCTAGGTGAAATTCTGCAGAGTGAGATTGTCAATTGATTTTCTTGTCAATTAGCACTCCAATACCCAAGACAAGCTGTTCAGTTGATTTTCCTGTTCAGTGACTTTCACAAGTCAAGTAGAGTTGCTTGCAAAAGCCACCTCCAGTCATTTGTTTATTGCAGTGCATTAATGTTAATCAGGTCAGTCTACTTACAAACTCACCAGCCAAGTATATTCCCCTTTTGGAATAATCTTGGACCCCAATAGTGTCCTTGAACCTATAGTCTAATAGTTTATTATGCATTGCTACTAAGAAACACATTGCCTTCCATCTGTGATAACTTGGACTAGTTATTGCATGGATTGCAACCAAGGTACAAATATTAAATTATTGCTAGTATTCTACTAGTCTTGTAAAATGACACATTTTGATAGATTGGGGCATTAGCAATAACACCAAAGTCTTAAAGGGTTCCAAAACAGCAGAGTATGCTGCCTACATGGTACACCAGTGCCTCAAAAGGAGACAAGCTCAAGTTGCACTAGTAGAAGAAGAAGACCGGGGAAATGAACAGGAGTTGCATGTTTGACAGAGGCACATATGACTCAAGGACAGGAGACCTCACTAGAGCCCACACAAATGCATGACATGCAGAACAAATGGCCAAGCTTTAGGACATGCACAGAGCCAGTGGACAGAGTCTCGCTGGAGAAAAACAGGTTGATCATGACAGCAGAGAGCACTGGGAGAAGAGGAACAGATAAGACAAGCCCCTTTCTTACATCTCAAGTATTACGAGCAGAATATGAAGTTGTTAAACCCTATTCCAGCCTGATCCCTGACATCCTATCAGTGGTCACAGTGCAACAACACACAGAGACCATGAGCTCAACAAACACAATATACAGACACTGGGTCCACCTACATAGGCCAAAAGAAGAGGTTGTAAGGGCAAGAGCAATGGTAGATGATGGAGCAATGAGAAACACAGTATGTAGCACAATGTGGAGGGAATGGCAACAGAGGCTATCTCGGACTAGCCAGGTTCTTCAGAAGGATGATAAAGGACTACACAAAGATTGCACATCCCCTCACAGACCTCACAAGAAATGCACATCACAACATACTGTTGTGATAAAAAGAATATTGTAACAAGCATTGAATATTGTAATAAGCATTGTGATGTCATTTTTTTTTTTTTTTTTTATCCTTTTATTACTCTTTCTCTTTCTTTCTCTCAGTCATAAAAGCTAGAAATAATGTTTAAAAAAATAAGGGGAGTCTTGTTTGTTATATTCAGGGAGGAAGCCACAAGATAACACCCGGCCCACTCGCGCAAGTCGTAGACACGCTATGACATCATGAGTACGGACAGATGGGAAACACACGTGATTACCCTGCACATGCGTCACCGATAATTGATCGGCCCAGTTACATGGCGAACAGGTGCCTGAACCGCCGGAATAATAAAAATAGAACGGAAAGGAATGTTGCGACTATAGAGGGTCGTACGAGGATGGTAATGACACAGAATTTAAAATCAAGGAACACATCAAACATATCCAATAATTGGATCGCATATAGGATAGGGGAAGAAGGAGCGGCTTTCACATTATTATGTCAAAGAGACAGACATTTTTCTCTATTATCTCTTTTTACTTGTCATCAAAAATAATACTTCCAATTCCCCCATTCACTATTTTCTTCCCCCTGACGACTGATTATTTTCCAGATTTTTTCCACTATCCAAAACAAAAATACAGCACTATTTGTTCCACAGATAGTACTATCTTTCATCCCCTTAGTTACTAAATTTTCAGACCTCTGTCCCTATTATTAGCATTCCCAAAACCACCCATACACCTTCTCGTATAAGTATCATGATATTCCTGTATGTTGTTCTTCAGCCAGAATTATATCTTTCCTGATACACTTAGAAAAAGCTCAGGGCATTCAGACTTGCCCTTCAAAGAATTTCCTATTATCCTCTTCAATAAAATTCTATAATCTACAAGCTAGCTACACTAGATTATCTATCTACTCTCTCAAATCATTACCATATGTCGAATCTCTCTTCTTTTACCTGACCGACGATCCATCTTGATGCCAAAGGAACCCCTGAGCCGAACTGCTGGAACATCATCATACATCATCTCCGACCCCCACACTATGTCACCTTGATTTAATCAATGCACGTGCATATTCGGCATCACATTTACGAAGGAATCAAAAAAAAAAAATATAGATATTAACACATACCAAAGACCGGGATGAAACCCAAGAAAGGAGCATACAAGAGAGCCCTATGAGACATGTCACTGAGAGACAAGTAGGGTGAGGAACAATAGGAACAGGAGGCCTTTGTTGGGTGCATATATGCATCATACCCTCAGAATCAAGCATAATATATTATCAAGCTCTTTTTCGGAGGATTTTTCTTGATAGGATATTCAAGAGAGGTTCAAATGATTTTTCTGAGATTTTTCTGTATTTTTATCTCGCCTGATTTGCGAGATCTACTGATTTTCTGTATCACTATGTCATGTGTACCTATAGTTCGGCTCAAACCGACAGTTCGGTCGCCGAACGAGTATGGGCGCTTAGGCGCCGGTTGGGCAGTATATGCAGGTAAGACATATACTCGCATAGACCCCTCCTCCTCAGTGCTTGACAGCAACTGAGGAGGTGAGCCCACTGTATTTTCTCTATATTTTCTGTACTAATTACCTTGTAGTTAATTTATTTAGGTAGTTTCTCTGAATATACTCAGTGCTTGACAGCAACTGAGGAGTTAATTTATTTAGTTAGCTACCTCAAATTTCTGAACTTACTGCACAGAGTTGCTCATAATCCCATCAGCCTTCTTCAAAATAAAGACTCTCCTAACAACAGAACCAATCCTCAAACCACCCATGTATGATGCGCGAGTGTTCTGAGTTACAACAGATGGGTCAAAAAAAGGCTTTGGCAGAATGCTGTCACAACACCATGGGACAACAGATAGAATGGGGAACACAACAAAGCAGTGGCACCCCATTGCATATTGTTCCAAATGCACATCACCAAGCGAAGAATGATATGAACCCTTCCTCCTTGAGTTTGCCACACTGAAGTATGCACTGGACGAATTTGATGACTACATATATGGGTCACCAATAGAGATAGAGACAGATTTCCAAGCGCTCAGGGACGTCCTAGTCAAAGACAAACAAAGTGCGACACACACTCAGTGGGAGGAATTGATCATAGCGAGGAACATCATTGAAGTACAACACAGACCAGGGAAAGACAACCCAGTAGCAGACAGGCTTAGTAGAAAATGTTGAGAAGCACACAGCACAGATAAGAATGATGGATTGACATGGTCAGTTCTACTGGACTGGGAAGCAAACAAGGGAATAGTGAATGATATACATATGGTACAAGACAGTGGTGAACACATGGAACTAAAGAGAAAGTTTGCAGATGACCACTGGTTCACAGAAGTCATTGAGCACTTGACACATGGCAACACAGGGGACACAATACAAGCAAGAAGGAGAGCCCAACATCAAGCACAAGGATTCATGATAAAAGAGAACAAATTATGGAGACTAGGTATGAAGCCAACTGACTGCACCACCAAGACAGAGTGTGTACCACAAAAAGAAGGCTTCACCATAGCAAGGAAGGCATATGAAGATGGTGGCCACTTCGCATGGGAACACACCAAGCTTAAACTCAGGGACTTGTTCTTCTGGCATCGGATGGATGCCGACAGTAGGAGAGCTGTCATTGAATGTCCGAGGTGCAAGAATTTCAGACCACAACACCTCAATTCCCTACTATAGCCAATCCAACAATGTCAACCCTTTGACCTTATATGCAGCAATTACCTTTTGCTTCCCAAAGGTAAAGGAGGATGGAAAACCTTTCTCCTGAGCATTGACATATTCTCTAACTTTGTATGGGCATACAAACTGAAAACAGTGGGTACAGGTAAAACCACACTGGACGGCCTTGAAGACCTGGTCAACAATTATGCCACACCAAAGTCCTTCATGTCGGATGGTGGTTTGCACTTCAGGAACCAAGAAATCACGAGTTACTGTGAAAAACATGATATCTAGTGCATTACTACACCAGCATATGCACTCTGGACAAATGGACTAATAGAAAATGAAAACAAAATCCTGTTAGGCTGTCTGAAAAGACTATGTGCCCCAGACTTAGATGACCTGGATTACAATGATGTTGACCCCAAAACCTTACCCAGGAACTTGCCGGACTACCTTGAAGAAGCAATCCAGACAATGAATAGCTGCATCTTACCTGCACTTGTGTTCACACCAAGAGAACTACTATGGGGAATAAGGAAACAAAAGACCGAAGAGGACAAGACAGAGGTCCAGGAAGCAGAGCAGAAAGATGCTGAGCAGCATTTCACACTATCTGAAATAGTACACTTACAAGGTTACTCACAAGCACTCTGTCAGGCATCAAAACGGAAAGCTTGTGTTGATGACCGAGTATTCCCAGTCAAATTCAAACCAGGAACATTAGTACAAAACTATAACTCAAGGCTCAACACAACCCACGAGACAAAGAACAAACTACTTCTGAAATGGAGCCCTCTATGCATTATCACCAACAAACTTCTTAACTCTTACACCCTAGCCCACTTGGATGGTACAGAACTCGATGGCACTTTCCATGCATGCCAATTATGGCATTATACGCCAAGACACGACAGGGTGGTAGCACAAGCATACCCGGAAGAGGGATCAGAAGAGGTTGGAGATGAGACAGGGGAGGTGATCAAAGAAGCGGAGAGTCAGATGGGCACAGAGCTAGAGCACAGGTGACGGAAATGCATGAGGACACGCATTGCTTCAGGAAGGGAACCTGGAACACAGGCTTTGAGAAGGTTATGGGTCCAGATAGACCCCCAAATTATTCAGGACTTCAGTTGAGACTCAGTGAATGTATCTTCCAAGATATATCATCACCTTCCATTGTAGCTACAGCACTGTATCCTCTCTTCCAATGTCAACTACTACCTGAACAGATGTGACATTATATGTCCCAAGGCCCAAGGCACCCATGCAGGGTATGCACTAGTGGCAGTGGTAACATCTGACCAAGGTGACACCTATGTTGCAGGTACCACAAGCACACTGAGGGTGTCAAGGAGTGCAGCTGCAGCATCAATTTCCAAGAGCACTATAGCCAAGCACGGCTGTTCTACAACTCACTCCTCCCCTTCAAAATGACACACTTTGTCAGTCAATCTTGTTCAGGCACTCCAACATGTTCTTGTATGTGACCAGACCATTGCAGTGAAACAGCTCAAATGAGAATATGTATGGTGCATGCATACCATCAACCCCTCTATACATACTGTACAGTGCAGGCAGACCATACCCCTCTCTCCATGTATGGTGATGCACACCAACTTTCCTTCCCCCCTCTACACTGTAACATGAAATTGTATGTGTGACTCATGAACAGGTCATGTGACTACCAGTAATATGTGTGACAAATTAGTGTGACAGGTGCAATAACAGAAAATGTCTAGTCATGCACCATCACATCACATTCTCACACCCAAATGTTAAATAATTGCCATGGACTCAAGGCCATGGTAGATTAATCAAGTGTAGATTATATTCATATTTAACAAAATTCTCAGAGGCACCTCACCATTGGCTTGATTAAATCAGATTGAACAATGAGATGACCTATGTGAGCTGCTAGGAGACCATGTTCAAGCTTGATTTAATTAGGTTTAAATTGAAGATGAGTTGGAAACTTGATTGAATCTGGATTGAATCACAATGATTTAGTCCAGATTAAATAATAGTATGAGTTGGGCTGTGCTGCAGGGAAGATGTGTTGATTCTAGAGGTATAGTAATATCATGAGGATGAAATCATGATTTACCAAAAACAATCCTGATTTGGAATGGAGTTCATTGGTCCAAAATGGAGAGTCAATGGAGAACCAGTTAAGTTGATGTGATGTCATTCAGATTGAATCAAGACAATCATATTGAGATTAATCAAATCAGGTTCTTGATAGTCAGTCTATGCATTTGAATGGACCAAATGTATTCAGCAAAGCCATTAGTACCTGACCTAAGAATAAAGTTAGTTTGGTGAAATAATGGCCTGCAATGCACCAACAATTATAACTACACTAGGTGGCCTATTGATCCACCTCTGAAAATAGGACAATCATTAGATATGCCATACACACCCACCAAATGCATCAAAACCTACTATCTGCCACTTTCTTGGCTTACTCATATCATTCCTGGCATACTGAGGCCATCCTCTCATATACTGTATATAAATGCAGTTGCGGAGCACCCATGGGTGGTTTATCAAAGGCTGACTAAAATGTTTACCAATATATTTATGTCAACATTCCTGACCTCTACTTGCTGTTTCTGGCATCCTTGAAACATCATAGAAATCATCTAGTTATTACTACAGTTCTATGCCCTTGAAACCGAACACTTTTCCACCCAGAATCGCCTAAACAACAAATATTTTTGTCTTCTGACATCACTGAGCCAAATTCCTGGTTTGTCCCCGAGGCTGAGTGTTATCCCGCACCACATGACCTCCTGCATCATCGACATATGCGCCCCATCTGGTTCCGTGTCGACAACATAAGAAAACATCATCTTTATTAAAATATTATTTTATACTGATTTTATTATAAAATTCAACTGTCTTATTCTTCTTTTGATGCTTATGCCTGTATTTTTCAGTGATCCATCTACTCCAGAGAGAAATCATCAGGTGGAGTGTGAAAGGGAGAGGCAGGCAATATTATAATAAAATCAATATAAAATAATATTTTAATAAAGATGATGTTTTCTTATGTTGTCGACACGGAACCAGAT
>QFFB01002099.1:0-11449 GCA_003316465.1 Ramaria cf. rubripermanens | reverse complement strand
TCATATTGTAAGGGCAACCCTTGAGTGCCATGGAGATCACACAATGACATGGGCTGGAAGAGGGAGAAACTAAAGAGAAAGTCAAGGTTTCCCACAGCCAGTGAGCCCATATTATACTACACCTAACTATAATCAGGGCCATTGCTTGGTACCTACCCTGTACTCTGCAGATCCCTAACCAACCCTGGATGCTTGTAGCTGCACTGTTTCACTTCCAATGCAGTTCTGGAAGGAGAAATAGAGTGGAGTTTGGAACTTGGGTACCCCAGAACTTCAGAAGTGCAGAAGTGTGAAACTCTGGAAGTGGAAAATAGGGCATCCCATGACACACATTTGCTCATAGCTGACCACTTTAATAGGGGGCAAACAAAGCAAATGATGCACCAGGTGATAGGCAGAGACAGTTGCTTGCACCTGGTATGTCAGGTATGATGAAGGAAAATTGAATGTTATATATCCAAAAGCTCCAAATTCTGCATGTGTCTTCAAAAAATCAAAGCTCCACACATATCCACTTCTCCTCAGCCTTCACCATCATCTCAGTTTAGGTCAACCAGCCTGCACTGCCCCACCATATTGATTTTATCAGTTCACACTTATCACCATGCCATCTATCAACATAACTTCAAATTCTATTCCCCTCTAGACCATTGAGTCCCTAACATCTCTTACATTTCCACAATGGTCACTTGATTCTGAAGACAATCAAGGACATGCTGAGCTACAAAATATTCTTTATCCTCAGCTCCCCAAAGCAGCATGGCCATTGATGAAGAAAAGCCATTCTTGAAAATCATATGCCATTGTGTTACATCCATGTATTCCACACTCCCATTCCATCTTCCACTCTAACGCTTCCATTACTATCTTACCTTTACTCAGCTCTCTGATTCCCATGGCCCCTCTGTCAGCAAGGGTATCTTTTTCCTAGTGGAACGTCTGTGTCCCTATACTGACAGATGATGGGTACCTTCTTTAGATATCATGCTTATGTCCCCTCCCTGTGCTATGATCCCCAACTCTGCTCATGATCCGTATCATATACCTCTTCCACTCTGACTCAGAACTCATTACTATTACCTTCTTACATGTATCCTCTAGTATATAAACTCCTGTATTTGTACTAAGTAACCTCAGTTTGAATATTGACTACATTTAGTGTTAACCTTCTCTGTGGTGTTCTTAGTACACTACTGCCATTACTTCTGCACTTCCACACTTCTGCACATACTGCAGACTGCGCAACAGTACTTGATTGCTCCAACCTGAAGTCTTGGGACACTGTGATTGTTCAATAGGTGCAGCATATAGGCTGAAGCCAAAGTTGTTAAGATATACAGGAAAGGAGACAGAGAACAATGCACTATGCTCGAGAAACAAAACATTAGTGAGGAGGACACTGTTAACTCCAAGCTAAACAACTAGACGCCTTCTTGGGAGTGAATAGGCTTTTTACCAATGGTTTATTGTAACTATGAAAATAGCTACTTATACATAAACAATATAGGGTAGAATACTGATGGAAGGTCATGGAATGATGGAATAGAAGGCTGGCATATTGCTAGTAATGGTGAGTCATGGGACTGTCATAGGCATGTGATGATAGACAAAATATTAACTAGATGACTGGGAAAAATGCTAGAAATTATAAGAAAAATACTACTTCATCCAGACTTTACAACAAAAGTCCCTTCCAATCCACCTTCTGTTCTCTGTCTTACAGTTTACATGCCTATAACAGATTGGAGGTTCCATTTTTTTCTGAGAAGAGATGTAGCTGTTCACATTTAAGGGATATGTGGGCAAGCTTACTCATAATAATGTAGTAAAAGAGGAGTATGAGGAAGAATTCTGGGCTCCATACCCAACAAATCCTCCCATATTGATCTGTCTCAATCTTCATCACAGAGTTCCCCAAGACCATATTTAACTCTCTCCCCCTCACATTCTATCATGGGAGTGGACCAAGGAGAAATTTAGCAGCTATTTTCATTGTTGATTTTTCATCCTTCTTCATGACTTAATCAGACCAACTCACCCTCTAACTTTCAAAGGAGAAGATAAGTATGAAGTATTTGATTGTGATTGGTAGAGATTCCTATTGTTCTCTGTCAGGGTTCACTGGTTCACTTGTCAAGTTCCCAGTTCTCTGAGTTTCCAGATCTTCTATGACCTTCCATGAGTTTCTATCTCCCCTGATTATGTAAGCACTGCCAGCATGGTGATAAAGTTGTAGCTGGTATGGTGGCATTTCCTCAGCTTGATCTCTGAGGATATCCACTGTACAGGCAAGTTTCCATGTATCTATCATTGGTAAACATATAGACTGAGGATATCCACTGCACAGTTGGTCATTGTCCTGTATCAGCTCTTATCTCCTTGAGTATCTTTAGGTTGTGGCTTTGTGACCAGTGTTGCCCTCACATTCTCTTTATGACTCACTTCACCCCTGAATAACCTACCCATCTGTTCTATTTTAGTTAGTTTTGCCTCATTGTTTTGCATTGATGTTCTATTTTTGGAACTTTATTACAAATTCTTCATGCTTTACCCCCATTGGACACATTCTCACTTACTACCACTAGTGTAACTTTCCCCTTTGTTTCCTTTTTTGTGTTTGCATTCTCACTATTAGTCAGACTGCTTGCTCATTGTCATACTCAACCCATCACATTGTATTGCATTGTTGTAGCTTGGTGATATGTATATTATATACAGTATCTCTCCCTACAAATTCAAGTCAAGTTTAGTTCTCAAGTCAAGGCCTTGTCACAGGACATAACCATGCATATATCACATGTCACATATTACAGTCACACATGATCATATCAAGAAGTCAAGAAGTCTAGTTGTACAAGTTGTTCCCACTTTCTGCACTAGTCAACCACAGTTTCAGTCTCTTTGCCATGAATGACTGCATTATAGACTGTCCAAGTAGAAGGACCATTGCATTCAGGCTAATAGTTATTATTCCTGTTAGTGAATCTTTAATGGAGTGCATGACACATAGTAGATGTATTACAGGGAATGTAACTGTATAGATAATTTGATATTTATTAGTTCAAAGCCATCTCAGTCCTCCCCTGTACTAGCTTAAGGTTCTGCTTCATGGTCAGGCCTCACCTGTCACATTTCTCCCATACCTTGTCCAAGTTGGAGTCTAAATATCTTGAATTTTGCTTCAGTGGATGGTTGGGTTGGGAAGTCAAAGTGGTATATTGAGTGTATTGATCAGTATGGTCATCAAGGATCATAGTTAGCACTGCTGGTGCACCCTTTTATAGTTACATGATGCTCTTCTATTCACCATCAGTGAGACAATATGGTTACATGAGCCAATGCCATACAGTGGCCATAATTGCCATTGCCATCATATGGCCAGAGGTGTCCTTAGCAAGTGTTTGTACAGGTATGACACCATAATACTGGTGCCATAAAGACAGCTTGTATGGGTATGGTGCTGAGCCCTGAGATGTGTCATTCATTGGACTGAAGTGCAGAGCTGACTACCTCATCCCAATGCATACTCTGGCACATGTGGGGGAAACATAATATTTGTGCATTTTGACCATCATAGACAGTCCCCAACAGAGGTACTGTCATGCATTCAGAGGTCACTAGTAGGGAGTTGTGGCCTCAAGGTACCTTGACTTGGTCAGGCACGCAGGCAGGTTTGCTTTTTCAAAGGGATGAATTCTTTGTGGTAACATTCACTAGGGAAATTTCACCATTCAATAAACTGACAAACAGCATAGCACAGTTGAAAAACACACCCCTTGGTTCAAATATTTGTAAACTCATAAAAAGTCAGTGCAAACTAGTAACAGATGAAATTTGTTTATCATTTGTATCTTCAGCACCACTCAAAATTCATAAAAATTATAGACAATCATTATTTGTAACCAGTTTGCTTGAGCTTACAAATGATCATGGGAGGGGGTAGATCATAGAGGTTTGTCATGCTGTTTGTCGACCCAACAAATGAGGAAATCTCCCTAGTGATTCGCGGGATAAGGGTCTAGGTATGAAACCTACCCAACTCGGCGGGACTTCCGGTCCGCCACTCGCGTCTAACTACATTGCTCATGCAGGGTGCAGCAGAGCTCCTCGATGAGGTGCATGGGTGATTACATTGTAATGGGAGTGCGTGAACACGCACGTGCACGTGCGTCATGATCAAATAAATTGAAGGTTGACACGACGGCAAGGCATAAGTAAAACGCAGCATGAGTAAACAATCGTGCCGAAGAAGCTGGTATATATTCACTGAGCTTGAGGGTCGGCCTTGGACGGTAACCGTGAAATCGAATATTTGAGACTCGGAATTGTTATGAATATAGAATTATCTATCTTTTGTCATCTTTTGTCACGCTCATGTCACCTAGGTATCGCCGGTGATATGATCCGGTGTCTCAGGGGCTTCAGCCCCTTTCCGACATTGTATAAGTAGCTAGATCATTAGTTACTTGAATTTCATACGGTTTCAGCCCGTCCCTCATGTCGTTGAGGCCGTTTATGCGCTCGAGTTAATGCGCATCGTGTTTTCCGTCTTCGAGTCGTCTCCTTCCTTCTCCATACGTTTTATCAGGAATGACGGTAAATTAAGTTTTTGATTCAAATTGCAACGCATCACAGAGCGCAGGCGTGACAAGTTGTACGTCACGCTCCATGTTGCCCACTGAAGTGAATTGACTTGAACGCCTACCCTGACCAGCCATGATCGCTGAGGATCGCCATCGATTCCAGAACCAAAGCTACCTGCAGCGTCCAATTGCAATTGACACGCATTGGGTTTGTGGCCAGAGCGTTTGTGTCAAAGATCTCGAGGGTGACAATTTAGAAACTGACAACTGTTGGACGACCTTGGCGTCAGTAGGTTTCCTTCAGTACAACGGTGTTATGAGAAGTTCTACCGCTTATCTGGGGAAGAATATGGTATCTTCATCCATCGGGGGTTGACAATACATCCAATCGTCGCAAGTGCATCCTAAAATACAGAAGTATTATTACTAGACGAACGTTCCTGCCGGTTGGTGCTCCCTATTAGAAAAAACCTCACCACATACCCCAGGCTCAGCGTTGGGCATTGTTGACACGAAGACGCTTGGTGCTCTCTTCCTGGCGCTTTGCCGTTTACAGCCATTTCCAAAACTCTCCATCTGAGACGCTAATCCCTACAATCCTCCCCTGTGCCGTACTTCCTCTCTCTCTCTCGCTTTCTTCTCAGAGACACGCCGTCTAGCAACCTATTTGTTCACGTTCAAGGTGAGGTTCTCGAAAAATGCATATATGTGTATTCGATGATTGAATGATTTAGCTGGAAGGGTGTTTTGCATAGGAAAGCCATGTCTCGATCCAGAACCAGTTGCAAAAGTCAACCTAGAGTACTTGATACACCCTGTCAAACTCAAAACTCAGGTCCTCCCATAATTGACCTTTCAATTAGTTCCCGTTATGATTTATGATGGACAATCAGGAGTACAACTTCCAGCACAGTAGTTGTATTTTATGTCCTAGTTACCAGGTAATAAAGCAGGATATGTGTTCAGAAGGACTAACGAGAAAGGTAAGGAGTTCACTTAGGAGTTCACTTCTGGGCACCGTTGATCACTGAATAGCCGGCGTCTAGCGCACCTTCGAATGATATTTTGGCATCGAGCAAACAGCAGACTATTCCAGGGCAGTTATATCAATTTGGGACATTTCATCTGTGCAATCTGCCAAGCCAAATCACTAATAGCCATCCACATTGTCTGCTCCGGAAACGCAGGAAGGGTTCCCTAAGGTCCCATATTCCGGCAGGCGAACATTTGACTTACTGCCACGGCCTCGTAGGGGGTATTCTAAACAGACAAGAGACTCTTGTATACTTACCACCTCTTTTGACTGACTATTTCCAAAACTCATGAACGGTGTGGCTTTGGTTGAACGCTATTTGGCGTAGAGCCTAGCATGATTTCTCCTTCACGGCACTCATCCCTCGGCAAATATGCCACGGTTTTCGGTCCTTAGCAAGACTGGGTACCAGCACGCGGAAAGCTTAGAAGGCTGAGCCCTGGACTAAGCGCGGTTGCGCGGTTCTCTTGTTTTTCTTTCTTTCCTGGAGGTGACTATCCCGACACAGGTTACACTCAATTCCCGGATATCCGACAAGGTTTGCACCGGTCGGATGGAGTTAGTGTGCCCAACCATCCCTTTCTTGTTTTCTGCAGGATCATTTGGGCGCCATGTTTCTGAGGCTGAATATAAAGTCCAAGCAGATCCCACATAACCCCCTCATCCTAGTTCCCATACAGCTTCAACCTCGAGCACCTCGCACTTAACCTACAATGTTCTCTCGCCTTTACACCTTGATTGTCGTTGGCCTCACTGCAGGTGGCGTTGTTCTCGCCAACCCCGTCGCTTCCGAAGCACTTTCGGCTCGTCAGAGTTTCTCCGGAACGTATGTCGCGCCTGCAGTTATTTCCATGACTTGTCAGCTAATTATCTGTCTCCCGCAATATCAGAGCTACATTTTTTTTTCAAAATGGAAATGCTGGTGCCTGTGGACAAGTTCACAGTGATCAGGATCATATCGTTGCTCTTCGTACGTCTTCATACCGGACACTTCATGGTAATTCTTACGTGTAGTTGCTCAGAGACAACCACTTACGCGAATGGGGCTCACTGCGGTGCTACCATTACGATTACGGACACAAGCACCGGTGTGACGGCTACTGGTGTTGTTGCGGACGAGTGTCCCACTTGCAATGGTGCAGGGAGCATCGACCTTTCTGAGGGGCTATTTAACGTGTTCGCGCCTAACAGTGCTGGTGTGTTCCCTGGTGGGTGAAGCATCATGTGCTCTTTGTCCTTGAATAACCTCCCTTTCATAGTGTCCTGGCACTTCTAGTCAGATCTTGCATGGCGAAACACGCTTGACCACCTAGAGACTTAGAAATGTTATTTTCCGTAGAACATCTATTACCGTCGTATCAATCTTCGTTTTCTCGTTTTCTCGCCCTCGTGTCCTGTCAACGTCTTTGAAACCAGAGTTCCCAGACGCGTCGTGTTTCAACTTGAAAATATTTATCCATACAATGTCTGCAGACCTAGTTGTAAAACTTATACTCCAGACTAGAATAAGAATTCACTGGGGCCAACACTTTTCGACCCTGAGTAAGAGTAAACCAGAAACAAAACTACAAGTATTGCCTACATTAAGAGAAAACAATAGATCATGATTTTAATCAACATAACGACGTGCAGGTACAAAGAAAAGGTAGACATCAAATCAAGCCTGCTGTCATTGTTTCTAATGGAGTCGGGGACAGGCGCCCGCGCCGCTATATAGGGATCAGTCGTGGCCTGTGCACCGGCAGCTAGCGCCCGCGAAGCAGTATATAGGCAGTACGGCCTGCGGAAGTTTCCGCTTGAAAGTATTTCACCTCGCAGGTTGATATTTGGGGTCCACACTACGTCCTTTTTAATTTGGACATATGGTGCGGGTCTTGAGCCTATTACTGCAGGGAGAATAATTCTCTCTATTCCTAGATCGCGCTGACGTTGCTAGCTGCCTACGTTAGGGAGACCCGTATGAGAGAAACATGTATACATTTTCCCGACATACTTGCTGATTTATTACTATAAGTAGAAGTAGATTTGTAGGACGGTCCTTTGTACAAAAATGCAACATCCGCGCCAGAACGGTTCCGTGCGCTGTGAATTAGTATGACCATTACTATACTGTAGCGGCGTGATCGTCCCTTCGCTAGGGTCCAAGTATGATGCATTGGAGCTAGTCTTCAGGGCTTTAATAGCTACTGTGATGTATGACATGTGTAAAAAAAACTCTTCATCTGGTGTGACAGGCACTGAAAAATTATGCACTAGCAAAAGGTTCAAACACAAGGACAGTCAATCAATGAAGTACTCCTCTTAGCCACGAAATTACAATAAGTATGATATAAACACTTAATACTTATATATCTTTTCAACAAATTACCAGTCAAACTAGTATATCTATGTAATCTAAAAATTTCAGTGTGTCTTTCAGTAGTCTTAATGGACTCCACTAAACAGAACCAGGATTCACTCACTCTAACCTGTAGCAGAGGCAGAGGTTGAAGCATTTTACAGATGTGCATTTTTGGGAAGGTGTTAGATCCCTGAGATCTAACACCGAAGCTCCGAACCTTCGGACCTCCGAACTCCGAAGTAACTATTATGTTCCGTTTTAGTTCTTGTTGTATACCTCTTAAAGTATAATCCTCATTCACGACCCAAAGTAGAATACTTGTACCTTCCTCGATCCGAACCTCCGACCCTATTCCGAACTCCGCTTGTTATACGCCTCTTATATCTTTCTTGTTCTACGTTCTTAGGATACAATTAGGATACGAGGTATTAATAGTCCTCCAATCTTGTATCTAGTTCTTTAGTTCGAATATCGACTTATTTCCCCGTTACCACCTCAGTCTTCTCGCATTCCTCTCTATAGTTAGATACTATTACTTAATACCTCCGAGTCCGAGCCTCTAGTCAGCCTCCGAACCTCCGAACCTCCGAACTCCGAAATTAGGGATCAAACGATAGTGGGTGGCGCAACCCATAAGTTGAAGCCAAGTCCCTACCCCCCTCGCATACCTTCGAAGTCCGACCTCCGAGTCTCCGACCTCCGAAGTTCCGGGTAACGTCCGTGAACTTAACAGAAGGGCATTAGTAAACTGGTGTTGTCTAGTATAGGCTGTTTGTGGCTAGTCTAACCTACTCTTTAAGGCATCTTACTATGCATAACATGCATCCAAAGGACTTCAGGTTTAGGTGGTCATACAACATATGACTGATGTAGTGAAAAAGAAGCTTCCACTCAAGACCATTTAGAGTCAAACTGTAAGGGCAACCCTCAAACCTGTTAAGACCAAGGCCTAGGTGTGGGATATTAGGATAAGGATGGTAAGGGTAAGGGCTTGGCTTCAGCTTATGTGCTATGCCATCTACTATTGCATGCCGTTGATTTTGAAGCAAGGTCAAACAAGAGGCAAGTTTAAGGAAATAAGAAGAAGGAGCTTATTAG
This sequence comes from Ramaria cf. rubripermanens, assembly GCA_003316465.1. Lineage (NCBI taxonomy): Eukaryota > Fungi > Basidiomycota > Agaricomycetes > Gomphales > Gomphaceae > Ramaria > Ramaria cf. rubripermanens. The sequence goes on along the minus strand of QFFB01002099.1, from coordinate 2,394 downwards.
AAACTACTAATGGATCAAGGGAAGAACTACATTGATTTCTGACTGAAGAGAAAGGTAAATGGAAATGAGGCTTATATATGAATGATGAGGGAAAGGGTTGGACATAACTAACTAAGGGTGTTAGATCCCCATTCCACCTTGGATCTTGGCATGCCTTGGGATTTCAGACCACATACCTTGGGCCTCCAGCCTTAGAGTATTTTGGTCACACTCAGACACACACATACCCTATTACTATATATCTGTTATTATACTTTCCTATTCTTAGTACATCCCACCCTGCCCATATCATATGACCACTCAGTCATCCACTCCCCAATCCCTGTATCACGCTCTAGTATATGAGCCTGTTCCTCACCATGCACAGTATGTTAGTTTAGTTCTGATATCAACAAATTATCCCCCTTCCTTAAGTTGTACATCCTCCTCCATAAATCGAGCTGTAGCCCTAGACATTGGGGCCTTACATCCAAAATATAGGGACAGACAGCTGCACAGGCGCAACACTATAAGTTGAAGCCAAGTCTCTCCAACCTGACCCTGCCTTGGCTTTCAGCTGAGTATCTCAGTACCACCCATCAGTTAGCATCTTAACAAAGGAATTCAGATAAGGTTTGGGGAAGGGTAAGAATGGAGTTTGGGAGAGACAGATATAGTAAACAAGGGTGGGGCTCAGGCTTGGAATCTCTTGCAGAGAGCTCAGATAAGGTCAGACTTAGGTAATTGATACTAACAAAACCTAGTAGAGGGGACATCTGAAGTGTCATAAACAATGCTAAGATACAGGGTAACTGAGAGTCTCACCTAGTAGAGGGGAAATCCAAAGAGAAAATGTTAAGGATCCCCAAATACTAGTGAAGGATGATATACTGAATACTGCTGCAGATATACTATACTCAGACTAACCTTTCTGGAGTAGTGGGAGGACAGGTATGGAAAAGTGAAAAGAGTGGATCTTGGACAGTAGTTAATGGTCTGCTTTGAGGATTAAAATAGCATATACAAGAGCAGAGTGTTAAGACCAGGGTCTATGTGTGGGACCTTGGAGCAAACTCATACTGAGCTCAGGCTGAGGCTAGTAAGGGTAAGGGTGGGGCTTTAGCTTATATACTGTACCATCTACTATTGTATGTGCCCTTAATTTTAGAGTGAGGTTTAGACAAGAGGAGTGCAAGGGATAAGGGGAGTTGGGTTAGAAGCTAACAAGTGATTCAAGGGTGTCTAAGTCAATTTCTGACTGAGGAGCAAGGTACATACAGATGAGACTTGTATACAGATAACAATGAATAGGGTCAGATATAAACTAACTAAGGGGATCAAGATAAAGCTTGGGGAAGGGTAGGAATAGGGTTCAGGGAAGTGGGATATAGTGAACAGGGGTTGGGCTTGGGCTTGGGCTCAGACTACTTTGGGGAGGCTTAGATAAGGTCAGGCTCAGGATAAGGGGCTCAGGATAGGGTTAGTTCCCAAAGATGGTTACCAGAGATCTGCAAGGAATCAGATCATGACACAGAGGGAGGATGGTAGGCTAGCAATGAAGTGTGGTAGGTCCACACACTCACTCTAAGGAGACATTGTAGACTATTGGTCCAAGGCCATGAACCTCTGAATAGGGTTATTATGAATCATTGGTCTGGGACCATAGGTTGCCAAATGGGGTTGTTGTAGATTGCTAGTCTGGGACTGTGGATCATCAGATGGGGGTTATTGTGGGTTATTAGTCTGGGACCATGGATTACTAATGGTGTTGTTGTGGATTGTTGGTCCAGGACTATGGATCACCAGATGGGGTTCCCCTGACACAAACAGTATCACTTATTGATCATATGATCACTCCTCATTGTTTGTCCTTTTCAAATTATTCTTTTTTCCACTTTACTATTCTCTGATATTTCATACAATAGATAATGCATGAAAATATTGTTCATTTAATGTATATATAGCATACTTAGATAGTGTAGAGCTCCAGTTTGTCCAGCTGTAGCTTACACTATTGTTACAATCTGGTCCCTCACAGATCTCTAGTATCCATATCCAGTAATCAATCCCATCCCAAGCCTAAGCCCAACCCTTGTTGGCCATATCCATCTTTCCTGAACTTCATTATTATCCCTCCCTGAACTTCATTCTGATCCCTTAGATAGTTTATATCCAACTCTCATTATCTCTCTATAAGTCTCATCTGTATATACCTTACTCTTCAGTCAGAAATCAACTTAGGTATCCTCTTACATCTATTAGTAGTTTCTAACGAGTCTCTCTCTCTCTTGTTCTCTTACACTCCTCTTGTCCAAACCTTGCTCTGAAAACAAGGGCCTGTACAAGATTGGATGGTGCAGCATGTAAGCTGAAGCCAAGCCTTGATCCTTACACTCCTTGGTATACTACAGTATG
>QFFB01002098.1:0-11720 GCA_003316465.1 Ramaria cf. rubripermanens | reverse complement strand
TCATTCCTTGCCTTTAGCATGAGGCAAGGGGCTGCCAGCTGGTGTCTGTGACATTGGGTTAGATTAGGACTCATTGTGTTGAATGCTAGGGGACACATGGTCCTTTAGGCCTAAGTCACTGCCTTGTGAGGGTAGGCTTCCCGCATGGTCACAATCTATATCCTTGCTATCTTCTAGCTCTCTGTATGCCAAGCTTACTATGGCTCCAGTCAGGTCTGAGCCTGGCTGTTCACACACTATGTTATGTGAGCCTTTGACTCATACGTGTCATGTTTGCATCACAATACAGGTTAAGGTATTTGAATAATACTGTTACTATGTAGTGATTAGTATCATTGCACTGCTTTGGCCAACTTTGCAGTTCACTGCCTCTTTTGGTTATTTGTATTGCAAATAACCAATGGAACTTCAAAAAAGTATAAGTTCTCTTACTTCATGGTTGACGCTGGTGTTGTTACATGAGAGGACACCATCACAAGGCCGCACTGAAGTTAACTGAAGGATGGGATTGCAGCAAGGTACATAGTGACAGTAGTAGTATAAAAGACTGTCAAGATTGGATTTTTGTTACATCTGTGCATCCTGCACTCCCATTCCATCTTCCACACTATTGCTTCCGTTACTACCCTACTTTTACTTAGCTATCCGATCCTCACAGCCCCTCCATCAGCAAGGGTACCTTGTTTCTTGTGGAATGTCTGTGTCCCTACACCAATGGATGATGGGTACCTATTTTAGATATCATGCTTACTTCCCCCCCCTATGCTATGATCCCTGACTCCGCTCATGATCCACATTGTATACCCTCCCGCTCCGACTCAGAACTCATGACTGTTACCGTTTTACATGTACCACTTGGTATATAAACTCCTGTATTCATACTAAGTAACCTCAGTTCAAATATTGACCACATTTCCATGTTAACCTTCCATAGTGTTCTTAGTACACTTCTACTATTACTTCCACACTTTTGCATGTACCACAGAACTGTGTTACATTACTTGATCCCTCTGTTCCAAAGCCTTGGGACCCTGTGATTGTTCAAGAGGCACAGTACATAAGCTGAAGCCAAAGTCCCTTCCAATCTGTCTTCCATTCTCTCAGTCTTACAGTTTTACATGCCCGTAACAATTTTAGGGCAAAGATGTAACATCAGTGTAATTCCAACATGGGCTTATGGTTGTAGTGGATAACCCAAGAAGAGTACACAATGAATAGCACACATCTTTAAGGAAAGGCCACCCCAGTTCAGGTGTTCCTTTTGCTGATCTGAACACTCCTGCAAAGTGTTGTGAATAGCAGTCTCAGCAATGCCCCTAAGAGGGTGTAGCAAATAAGATCAAAGGTTCAAGCTCACCAATAAGCAAAACTACTGGTATTGCAGTGGATAGTCAACTAGGGTTTTTTTCTATGGGTAAGAGGTTTAAAGAACGAGGTAGACATATGATAATTGAACTGGAGAATCATACAGGCAGAATAGAAGTACTAATAGTAAAAGCACATGCAGGGGGGGATGAATAGAGAGGGGCTAGAACACTGCAGAATGGTAGCATGTGTTAGGACATGGAGTAAGGGTCAAACTACACCTTCATGGAGCAAGGCAGCTGATGCAATCTATGAGTGAAACCCACCAGCTAGACTGGACTTCTGCTTGCACTTGGTGACCCTGCACCCTGCAGGGTGGATGTGAATGATGCAAAGTGAGGGTGAAGTATAGTAGTATGATAGCAAAGATAATGTTTGGCAACCAGCAAATAGAGCAGGGGTGATCCGTGTGTGAAGGCAGCATGATGGGATATTTTGGTAATAGCAGGGATTGTGGGTGGAGTGATTGTTTGGTAGGATACAGAAAATAGCAATCCTGACAAAGATATGGGAATTGCATGGCCATTCCCACAGACTAACTATACAGTGGGCCCATGTATATCAGGACCCACTGGGTTACATACAGACTAAGATAATATCATTATACACACAGCCTTAGGGGCTGTGGTTCTTGTGATAGAGAAGGGGAACATAAGCATAATAACTAAAAGGTACCCATCATCTGTTGGTAAGGGGATACAGGCATTCCACTGGGCATAAGGCATCATTGCTGACAGAGGGGCCAAAGGAGAATGGATAGTTGAATAAGGATATAGTGATATCAACACAAAGAAGGTTGCAGAAGGTGGAACTGGAAGTGTAGAATACATGGATGTAACAAGAGAAGGGGATTGTAACTGTAATATATAAAAGGTACATATCATCTGTCAGTAAGGGAACAAGGCACCATTGCTGACAGAGAGGCCATGGGGGAACAGATAGCTGAATAAGGATATAGTGGTTCTGCTAATGAGGATGCAGAAGGTGGAACTGGGAGTGCAGAATGCATGGATGTAACACAGTTGCACATCAAATGCCATTGGCTGTGTGAACTCATCACACTCAATGACTTGGGAATTACATATATGAAATCTGAGGAGAAAATTGTAGATAGTCTCACAAAAGCTTTGCCCTTGCCTCAACACAATTTTCTGGTGGAGAAAATGAGTATGGTTTGACTTGATTTCCTTTCCTTTAACAAGGTCTATTTTTTCTGATTTTTCTAGTGTTTCACCCAGGAGGGGTTGTATTGAAACAATCTGTTGCTCAAACAATGACTCACCCAAGCTTACATGTACATGCCCAAATCTCCAATTCAACTGACAGTTACAGTAGCTACACTTGTATAATTTTCTGAGAATTTTCTTGTTTCAATAACAAGTTGTATCCAACTGTCATCTACATCCAACAATAATGCCATGCCCCTGCAAAGTATGTAGTGTTTTACCTGCCAAAATATTTAGTTTTGCACTGATTTTCTGGCAGGCAAAATCAAAGCAGAATTCACACATTTGTCACAGTTCTCTAGGTCAAAAGTTTGTGATACAATTCAACTATTTTTCGAATTTTCTCAGGATTCCCCATGAGAAACTTTCCATGCCCACAGTGATAAGTATTTCCCCGATAGAATGTTACCCTAGAGTATGCTTGAATGGCACTGGTGAATACAAATAGAGCGGCCCTTCCGAGTGGCTTTTTGTTGCTTATGGAGCCTTTCCAATGCACCTTGTCTAGATCGGGACATGTTTGAACGGATTGGGGCCATTTTGTAGCAATGCTGCCTAAGCGCCACGACAAGGGACCACCGTGTAAGCTGGCTGGATTGTTCGGCTGATTTCGGTAAAATCGAGCAAAATCACGCATATTGGCATTTCCGAAGCCGAATGCTCTTAGGTAGTACTGCAGTAGTTGGATTTTGCCTCGGAATCTACAACTATAATAGAGCGCTGAGCGAGCTAAAACGGATGGTAACGTGATTGTGAGATCGGGAGGTTCTGAACGTGATATGTCGGGTTGAAAAAAGTGAGTGCCCTAAAATTCGACCTGGATGGTCGGTAGCCCTTTAAGTTCCTGCTTGGCCTTCCATTCAGGATTCAAGCTGCCATCTGTGTCTGCCCTTCCGGAGCACCCCATGCGCCCCCCCCTGGGGTCTCAATGACCAACATGTCACCTTTACCCATCATTACTGTAGCCTTGCCTCCAATATTGATGGTTCGAGTGTGAGATTGGGCTTCATGGCTAGATAAATCCATTGATCCTATGTGGATACTTTCCGGGAGGTCGGAATCTTCCTCTCGACATTGCTTGATCCACGTGTTGCGTCCCAATGCCCCGGGTCCCCCTCCTGCCGCTCCATAAGGCTGTCTGGTCCTCCTCTGCGAAACGAGATAGTTTGAGGGAAATTAATGTTCAGCGGTTATCGGAAGAAAGACCTACCTCCGATAGTATACTAACACGTAACTTTTCTGTGACTTCAAACACTCGCCTCACACCTTCGCCACCTTTCCACTTTCCGAGGCCACCGCTTGCTTCGCGCAGTCCAAACTCGTGAACAAGGACAGGATATCGCCGTTCCAGTATCTCGACGTCTCCAATACGCGTGTTCGTGATGTGGGTGTGGACACCTGAGGTTCCGTGCCAATCGGGCCCTGCACCAGATCCGCCGGCGATAGTCTGTGGCATCTAAGAATCCTGAAAAATTGTGTCAGGTTCAAATGCGACGGACCTCATAATAGCCCCATCCTGCGGTGACAACACCATGCTTGTCCTTTCCACCAGCACCGAACGTTAGATTGCTACTAAGCGATCAGAAACTATTCAAGGAACAATCTGATTTATACACCACACACTTAGTACATCCCTGGCTGGCTGCACATGCGTTAAACGCCTTTAACACCACATCTACTATGCGTTGAGATGTGAGTACGTTGCCGCCACAGACAGCAGCAGTATTCGAGGGCAGGAGAAGTGACTCGGGTGGGATTTTAACTGACCAGGGTATCAGAAATCCTGAGAACGGAGTTTACAAATAGGACGCACTCTCGACAGGAACCAGGCATCCGGCATTCAAGGGGATATCGGCATTAAGCATGGCACGCATGCAGTATATTACGGCAGAATGAACTACAGAAATGGGCGCGTTCAGATTACCGCGAACTTCGGGACCCGTTCCAGTGAAATCAAGTACGGCGGACCCCGCAAATTCATCGATATCCACACGAAGCTGGATCTGATACAAGGAAAGATGAAGGGGACGGGTAAGTCAGAATATATTTGCATACCGGGGACCCGTCATCTAGATAGTCCTTGGCATTTAGTACATTTGTCCCAGCGCGTTTGGCTACATCACGCAGCAGCTGTCGCACACATGACTCGGCGTTTGCTCGAATATGGTACATGTATTGGTGCACGATGGGGAGACTGTATTCATTTACGACTTGCATGACTGTCAGTATGGCCCGTTAGCTGATAAATAAATACCAAAATATTTACGGGCATGTAGAAGCTGTATGCCTTTATGATTTGCTGCGATTTGCTATGAACAGACGAGGGATTATTGATTTTTAAAATCTCTTCTTTGGGCGGATACTGACCGCTTTGAGGTCGCTTTCGACGTCTTTAAAATTGCGACAACCGCTAGCACCCTCGTACCTCCCAGGGCGTTCTACCATCAAATCCCACAAACCGTCTCGATCAAATTTACCTTCGCTAACAATCTTGAAGGACACAATTTCTGCGCCCTCTTCAAATATATTGACGGAAGTTGGGGGCATAGAACCTGGTAGGATCCCCCCTACGTCCGCGTGATGTCCTCGAGAAGCCGTAAAAAATATTATCTCGGGTTCTTCTGGAGACGAATTTGCTTGAGAGAAGACAGGGGTGATCAAGGTGATATCAGGAAGGTGTCTTGTAGAGAAATATGAGGAATGGGATGAAAATAGGGATGTACAACTAGCTTACGATCCTCCTGCGCGGGGAGAGTTTGTCATGAGAACATCTCCGTCTTTGAGGTTCTTCCCGTGTACTTTCATTTGATATTTCACCGCACTGATTTAAGAAAGAGCTCATGTAAGTACTCCAAAGTTAAGCTAACTTATGACCCAGCATCACTGACAAGCTCATACTTCCAAGATGAATAGGAATGAAGGGTGCATTGGCGACGAGATCGCCATCGGGGGCAAAAAGAGCACAAGAATAATCCAGACGTTCTTTAATGTTTGTCGATATAGAAGTCTGCTGGAGCGAACGACCCATTGCCTCCGCAACACTCATGAATCTGTTCGCAAACAGAGTCAAAAGGATAGGATCGGACTTTCCAAAAGTATCACGTGGGTGAAACATTCTTGAAGTGATAGACTGGTCGACTCGACGAGTGGGAGATGCCCTACTAGGATACCTGAAGTGCAACATTGGGCATTATGTTAGCTGAAGATCATATTCTGTGCTTGGTTCAGAGGAGCTCACTCAGAGCCAACTTGAAATCTAGGATAGTAGAAAAATTAGCAAAAATTAGTTGGAAAAAGCGAATTTCTACAACCTCAGCTCGTCCACTATCACTGATGCTTATCGGACGTTACGTCACAAAAGCATGAAACACGGATAACTCCGACACAGCGGGTGACAGTCACTTACTTACTACTAGTATAGCAGCTACTCATTTGTGCACTCCAGCAATTTCCAAACTGATCCTCTTGCCTTTCATTTGTAAGTGCATTCACCATTACATTCCGCATCCTTGCATTGGCATGGCATCCATGTGGATAGTCCATGTTTGGCCCCGCCCGGGCGCTGTGACACTATTGCCGGCAGATCATCCAGTCTTACTCACCGGTGCTCTTATTTAATGCAAACCCTACATGGTGGTTCGTCGCTTCCTTGTTTTGGCACCTTGCCATGGCACGGCATTTGGTGGACAGTGAGATCTGGCTTCGATTTGTCCGATCATTTAATCATAACTTTGGTAGTACCGGTATGCCGTGGATTTGGTTCATTAACCAAATACATGTAACTCGCCTGCAGATTAACGCATTCTAGTATTATCCTCACCTGTTTCCTAGGTTCCGGGCACGTCACGCGTCACTAGTCACTTCCCGATGTGCACTGATCCACGCAGTTTCTCAGGGTCACATCCGGTCATTTCCGTGTATGGTGCCTACTTGGTGCCAATATGGAAAACAGAAGATCACCGCGTGCTAACGGAATTCCTACACTCACAACGTAATATATACTATAGTCAACGATTCATTGGGCACGGTCAAGCTTGAATACGGTATCACTTGTTATAGCATTATTGGTGATGGCTCGCCGTGTAAGTAGTCCAACTTCCAATCTCTATGATCCTCCTTTCTACTGAAGAGGTTTTCGTATTACATGTCACATGAACTCTGGCATGATAGCAGCTTCTAGAATCTGATAATTCAACAGGGGCGACCTCTTCCGTTACTCCATTGTGGGTTCACGTGTCATGCACAGCCTATCGCAAAGATAAATATCTAACCTGGCTAGCGATTTCCCTTCTACTGGGCATGAGGCATAGAAGACATGCTGCATTCCAGCTGGCACCTTACGTGAGACATGATCTCCAAATCTACGGCTGTGTATCCCTCCGGTGAGAAATATAGAGTGTAAGGACTACAGCAGTTTCATAATGATCAGAGAGTTGACAGCAAAGGAAGAAACGAACGAAGTAGGTGCAAGATCATGCACTTGAACAGAATCAAGAACGATACTTTGAGAGACTGATGGGAACTTACAGCGTCTCGCGGGTCCTAATGGGCACAGCAGTAATAAATGGAGTTCACGGTAACAGACAAGTCCCGAAATTGTTAGCGTCGGTGGGAAGAGCTGTGATACTGCTGGGGCGAAGCTGGGTTTGTAGGTTTGAGAGATAAGACGCCTTGAGCTGGAGGCGGGCGAAAACTAGTGGAGGACGTATGGTGGAAATACCGCGAAGAAGAGGACATTTCTGGCCACTTCTCGTCATCGTCCTCACCGTCGGTCTGTGTATCATTAGTATTTGTATCGCCTGCCTTCTGCTTTCCTGAATTTCGTGGTTTCTGCTGAGGATGTGATCGAAAGTGACGAAGCATATTTGATTTGACATTGAAGGCGCGGTTGCAGCCTGGAAACTGACAAGGATATGCTATAGATCATTATCGTCACCACCTTGACTGTTTATAAAATATTAGCAGCCTACGTTGAGAACCAGTATGGGTGTGGCGATGAACCTAACAGACCGTCAGTGTGCGGGTTAACCAGACACAAATGTCGGAAAGGTGTACTTCAAGAGAGCTAGGCCGGTCATATTTCTTATCGCAGTCCGGCCAGTCACACTTATATCGTTTATGGGAGTCGTCTTCATCTTCAATGATGGCAGTGGGCCTTAGGATTCCTTGAGCTCGTGAGGATGGCGTTCGTACGTCAACCAGATCGCCTTGTTGTGCACGTAAAACGTTGTAAGAATATGTTGCAGGCCCGGTGGCAGGTTGAGGATTTGTTGGAGTTGAGTAGATATACGCCTTTGAAGTATCTGGGTCATCGTGGGATCGATCCCGACGCAGGGCACGTCCCGGTGGAGGAACAGGACTGCTTTCGCTGTGGCTCCTGGGCTCTCCGGGAGAAAATTGTCGGATTGGAGGCAGAGTGGGCCCACGCTCAGGCAGATAATGCTTTATGATTTCGGCTGAGCACAGATCTCACAATTGTGACGCAGAGAACATACATGACCATGACGTGAAAAACGATCGTGCTTAGATGGCCCAGGCAAAGCACGGTTCACATGGCCAAGTTCAGAGAGATAGGGTGATCCCGCGGGACTGTCCAAGGCATCTGGGAACACATGATGAGCAACCAGATTCAGAAGAGAGCACAGAGAGCGCACCACCAACAACTTCGCGAATAGGAGGAAGCTCGTTTCTAGAGGATCTTTGGTAGTCTCGGGGGTCGCTGGACATATGTCGTTTCTACATGCAAGTTAGAAGCTTACACTTATACGTTACGCTAGGGAAATTTGGGCGTCATCAGTGTGGTTAAGGCGGTGCAGACATGTAATATAAATAACTGTCACCGGCGGCTCCCGGGCGTCTGTGCCACTGTTTACACGCTTGAAGTTAAAGGATGTCCTTGTCGGTGAGACGTGGATGTGTCTCCACCGCACCTGTCGCTGCTCATTTTTGAAACTGTTACGGTAGTTCGGTTTAGTCGATATACGTAGTCCAGTAATTGCCTATATAATGATCGAGCCAGATCTGTCATTTCCACGCACTGCATCGTCGCTTCCACTTGGGATTATTGCTTGGCCGGACGTTTGGTTTTATTCAGGTGGATTCGCGGCCCTCGATTGCACCATAAATCCATCAACGCGAGCCTGGTCAATAAGTATTCTTGTCACCTCCCTCGAACGGCATGGCTAGTGTTCTGTTCTTTCAATTAACATAAATAAAGACTCTATACAGATCGTAATATATAAGGACTACGTAGAATAACGTCATGTAGAACCAATTAGCGTTGAACAAGGTAGGCTTAATAAAAATATCGTAAACGCCATCTATCATATCAGCGAAATATCTATCCAGAAAGCCGGCGTAGCGAGCGGCTCTGCCAGGCCGCCGGCATTGCCTTGAATGCAGCCCTGACATCGTATTATTCACCTGCGACGAGAGGAACTATAATAGCTAGATCTGGATTGCTGTCTGGTTGATGAAGATTTCCCCGGGGAATCGTCCTCGTCGATTTCGTCTTCCTCCTCGAATTCCTTATGTCCGGAGTGTGGGTAATGTGAGGCATCTGATCTCTCATGAGACCGCCAATGACGCAACATATTGGACCGGACACTAAAACTACGCTCGCATCCAGGCCATTCACAGGTAAATGCTGTGATATGTTCGGTCTAGTTAGTTTGCAGACAGAAACGGGTCAGAAGAACTAACGTTGAGAGCCGGTGTGCGTGCGTACGTGCACCTGTTCGTTTCAATAATCCGATTAGTTCACAGTTATCATGTTAATGTATCTGAAAAATAAAAATACTGACTTGAAGACTGCTCGGTCTGTCAAATTTTTTCCCGCAGTAGTCGCATTTATGTCGCTTGTCAGGATCCTCGTCATAACTCTGAGAAGCACCACCGCCCTGTCTTAAGATACCCTGAGCTCGGGGCGCGGGGGGTGTTGCATGAATAAGTGAACTTCCAGTTCCAGATGTTCGCAAAACGCCATATGCATATTCCTGCGCCTGTAATGGAGGCGGCCTGGAACTTGCCTGTTGTCCATCACGTTGTAGTGGCAGTCCTGCGTGGTGTTCGGTCTGGTATCGGTTTGCTGATCCAAATTCCCTGGAATATGCTGTGCCGCGGAAATTTGAAGCGACCTGTATTCCTTGCTGTATAGGGGGGAGCGTCGGGCCTCTTTGTTCACCCTGGAAAACAAAATTAGATAAAAGACATGTAGACAAAAGCGTAACAATGACTCGCTCTACTGGATCCGACAAATCCCGAATTTGGGAGAGCTCCCCGAACATCGTTATGAGGATCTCGCCGGTCAAGTTCATCTATTACGGCCAGAATTAAGATTGGGCCGTGTAGCTCACGATAGTTCAAACATACCTCCTACTACGTCACGGATCGGTGGCAGATGTCTATCATGCGTCCCGTCGTTGCGAGAGTTAGAGGTACTATAGTACCCACGAGAGTTAGACATGCTATTTGAGCCACTGGTAGGGTTTTGTTAGGGTTGAATCATCGCAGTGGCTAGTTATATCAATTGTAACCGTAGACCACTGCCACGAAAGAGTCAACGCTAAATAGCTGTTTTTCGGAGCATCTAGATGGTTGTTTGTCTCAGTGCCCTCCGGTTAAGAGCCCTCTTGACAACGACATCGCCAGACGCGTAATGATACAAAGCGCGTAAGGAAGAAACACCTTACATTACTGACAACAGAGGCCAGCCAGGGTGCCTCCCAGCAAGCGTAGACGGCAAAAAACCACTAGCGTACACGCTTGTACGTATGCCTGCGCAACGAAATTCTAGAGTCGCAATGACATTAATAACGACCCAGTGTTCAGCCTTCAAGCGCGACTGTCTGGTATCGAGAGCAATTCCCGATATGGGCGCATATTAGGGGAAAGCCGAAGAGTGGCGGCCGAGTGGAAGTAGGTTTTCGATCAGAGATCAGTCCGGCGGTAAGAAGCACCTCATAGAGGCAGCGTCGTGGGCAACTATGACATTAGCAACCCCTGATGGCCTAAGTCAGCATGCTACTGACAGCACCACATTATTCCGTATTTCAGCTGAAATTGATATACAGTACGTAAGTATATCAACTTTTTTTACTAACATATGTTAACTGCAATGCAGGTTGAGATCAAACGCCGTCCTCTTAGATTAATCCTAATCTAGTTGTTGAATACTTGTATAACCTCACCGTGATGCCGGAATCAGACGCAGCTAAATATGCACCTGTGAGCACAATGGGTGAATGCCACGTAGGTTAGCGCCACTCGCCACAGTTGCGAATCAGCTGTAGACCTGGAAATCACGACTGTTTTGGTACTCAGGGATACTTACATAAGGACCTTATGTAACTCCGTCGTGTCATCTCCACGTAAGTACCATGTGTTTGATTCGTTTGTTATCAGCGTCGCTGTACAGTTAAGCACAGTGTATGTCTCTATATACAGAGCCTCTGAGGGCACAGCATGCAACCTTGATGGCCACAGCACGGAGATGCGAACACGTTTGAAAACAGCCGTCCACGAGCGATGCTTCGATCACACAATCATTTGTACCGCCACAATATCTCCCCTATTATTTGGCGGTTGGTCTTGGGGAATAAATCTTGTTCAAAGTAGTCCCTCCGAGTCAAACTATACTGCCAGCTTTGTTGTGACCAGTGAGGTACGTCGTCTCTTACAGCCCCCTCTCTAATCAGGAACATTTGCCAGTACTGTGCCGCCCTGATGGGGCGATGGGCACCTGCTATTAGAAACATGTAGCAAGCCTCGTTCTCCCGAAAAGCAACCTGAATTCGATCCGCTGTCACATGGCTAACCGATATAATTTATACCAAGACGGTGCTTTCGTTATGATAATCGTGCATGGAGACCGCTATGTGCTCCGGAAACAATACGATATTCAGGTAAGTCATGATAAAAGTATGAGCCCCGAGTCATCATCATATCACAGCGCCATCCAATTCACGTACGTACTCTATCGGCATGGCTTCGGAACCCCTGTTCCCATCATGTTCTCTTTGATATGGTGCTACCGGACAACGCGGAATTCTGTGCGGCCCAAACTCCAGACCACATTAGACTCGTGATATGACCTACCTATGTGAGCTCCTCTTTACGCCGTAGGGCGAA
>QFFB01002095.1:0-13067 GCA_003316465.1 Ramaria cf. rubripermanens | reverse complement strand
GGTATCTGCCAAGGTAACAAGTCCAGTTGTGGGAGCAAACTCAGTGAGACTGCATTTCACTATCACCCCGTTTCTGATACCAACTGGCCGATCAGGTGGACCGACTGCGAGAATCGCTTGTGACTGAGCAGCGCTTGACGGACGATGAAATAAAGTTCCTTGAAGAGCCGTGAGTCTGCTCTGTTCGATTTCTTTTTCGCTGCTAATGTTATGTAGATACGAGCCGAAACCTGCTAGACCTCTTCCGGAGTAGATGCTCCCGGCTTCTTATTTCGCAGATGGTTATAATGTCGTAAACTTCTGGTACCCCTGAAATGGTCCAGTAGCCCATTTTTTCGGACGTTGAGAAGACAGTTTCGTTTGCGGCCTCAACTATATAGCATAACTCGCCAAGTGATTGATTGTGATACCTCTAGTGCAACGTACTGAACAAGCTTTTGCAAGATGTTATCAAAACGCTCCAATCATAAAAATACATTAAAATACTCAAATTTGATACAATTGACACACCGGCATTTCCAGAATTCTGTTACAATCACTCTAGGACAAAGTTCGAAGGAACTGTTTGTATAGTATGTGCAAGATACAATCCTATGCCCACCATTGTAAGGCTAGTGTTGCCACAGTGAGATTTGGTCAGGCTCGACTGAGAACTCTCCCAAACAACAAGAAGTTGGAGTTGAGTCAATTGACTGACTTTAGTCATGACTTAGGTTAGAATTGTGCATCTCCTAAGAGCACGTTTATAGACATCATGGCATCATTGCCTTCATCTGTAAGTAGGTTGGAAAGGGTGCAGTTACCCACAACCATATCATCAATTCCAAGCAACACTTCATCAGTACCTCTCCTGCTTACAAAGTCCAGCCTTGCTTTTTTTAGAGAATACTTCAACATCTGCAGAGACTGAAACAACTTAGTGCAGGTAGTGACAGGTTAACTTAGTGATTGGTAGATTCACTATGTATATTGTTGTGAATATTGTTTTATGTTTTTATAGATGGAGAATATAATTCAAGCTTTGAATTGAAACTAAATTAAGTAAACGTCAGAATTCAGAGGACAACAACTGGCACTATCAAATGGATGCCATATAACTCAAGAAATACAGCAGTTTGCAGCTTCAAAACACTGGGATGAGGTGAGAATTTTTACTACTGTTTTTCTAGTATAAAAACTAGCTATTTAACTAATTCCATTGAACCAGGGGAATATTTCAAAGGTTGATTGTGTAATTCAATGGAGAAACGATGCATACTAATGGACAGAACTTGTACTACATACAAGTTTTAGTACCCATGCTTCGCATGGTAGGCATTGCCCATTTAATTGATTGGTAGTTTAATGTGTCTCACTAAGCCACACACATTGTGCTAGGTCAAATCTATCAGGTTCAAGTAGCTCTGAGTAATACATACATCTTTATATACAATCAGTGAAAGTCAAGTTCAAGTAGCTCTAAGTAATATATCTTTATATACAATGTTAGTGGTTTCAGTGCCCTCCTCAAGCAACACCTTTACTCTCCTCCAATTGGTTCCCTTTGAGATACCCACATAAAACTGCCCATATCCAAACACTGCACATCTCAAATCCAACAAAACCATGCCCAGAGTCTGTCCTTGAGCCTTGTTGATGGTCATGGCAAAGGCCAAATGCACTGGGAGCTGCCTCATGTGCAGCTCAAATGGCAACTCTCCCTTAGACGGTGAGATGGTAATCCTGGGAATAAAGGCAGTCTGTCCAGCACATGGTCCTGTGATGATCCTCACCTCTAACACTTTATTCCTTGTCTGCACCAAGCACAGTCCTGTCCCATTGCACAGGCCCTTTCTCTGATCCAAATTCTGCAACAGCATCAAAGGTACTCCAGGCTTGACTTGCAAGTGTGCAGGAGGAAGACTGCCCATTTCTATGGAATTCAGATACTCCACAGGATACTGATCTCCATCCTCAGAGCCCTTGATGGAATCTGCACAGTGGAAGACCTGCTCTTCACCTGGATACTCCCCAAACACCAGAGAATTGATGTCATTGACCTCAGAATTCCTTGGACAGAGGATACCCCTCTCCAAAAAATAATCATCCTGGGCAGGCCTTCCAATGCCAGGATATATTTCATGGATGAGATCAGATACTGCAGGAGCACAGACCATGTGTTGGGGGGGTGTGAAGGTATGATCCAGTGGGAGATCTTTTCCCTAACCAACCTGCTGGAGCCATTCTGCAAACCGGGTGCTTTCAGGATCATTTCTATCCACATGCATGTTCTCAGTGAGATGGAGGACTGTTATCTTTGGCCATAGAATTGATCTCTGAAGGTGTGCTCCCACAATGTCCTCCTTGGTGCCATTAGGGACAATGGGGAGGGTCTGCTGAAAGTCAACTCCAAATGCTACCGTGATGCCACCAAAGGGACGGTCAGGCTGGTCAAGGAAATCTCTGAGGGTCCTGTCAACTGCCTCTATGGCAAAGCAATGTTGCATTGCAGCCTCATTTCAGATGATGAGACTGGTCTGTCTCAGCAAGTCAGCCCTCTCAGAGTTCTTCTTTATGTACACAAAGAAGCCTCATGGATAGGGATGGGGATTCCCAATGTGCTGTGAGCAGTATGACCATTTATGAGCATGATTGAAGATATTGCAGAGGAGGCTACACAAAGCACAATCAGACTCTTCTCTCTGCAGGAGTGGACCAGAGTATTCTGTGTGAAAGATTTGCCTGCACCACCTGAGCCAGTGACAAAGAAAGGCTTTCCCTGAGGTTTCCCATTAGCATCTCTGGCCAGTGCAGACACTAATATCTGATCATGGACATTCAGCTGACCTGGATTGAGCCTGGCCCTCCTCCATCATAAAAATTATTTACTAGCCTCAGGACACATAGATCTGCTCCATAGGTAGTCATATATATCTATCCCCCTAGTTATTTATTTTTCAGGCCTCTGCCTACAAGCATTCAGGCTTGCTACTAGCTGTTGATCATTACCTCCAATGTTCTCAGACCATAGTATTTAGGTTATATCAAATAGCTAGCCTGTATCCATTGATCCAAGCGCATACACTGAGTTGTGACACAAGTGTGACAAATAATAATAAAAGATAGAAGTACCCATAGTAAATGGGGAAAAAAAGTAGAGATGACAAGAAAAATAGCAGATCATCCTGAGTTCATAACAAGTTTAACTCTATTATTAGAATGTGTGATCACATATCACCACTCATATGCACTCATTCCCCTCACAGTACCTCAGATTATGTTGGACATCAGATATGTTGCTATTATTACTTTCCCTGTCTATTCTTAGTTCAATCCTATCCTGCTATGTACCATGTAACCAATCAGTCACATTATCCCTGATCCCCAAACATACTTTTCATATATAGCCCCTCCCTATGCATGTATGCTACTGAATTCTGATATTAACAAAGTATTGTCTAAATCTTAGAAACCAAGCCATGTCCCCAGCTCATAGTTAGCCTTAGTCAGCCCCATGGCCCTCCAGGTGACCCCATCTAAAATATAGGGACAAGCAGCTGCATGGATGCAACCCTATAAGTTGAAGCCAAGCCCCTCTGGCCTAACTCTGCCTCAGCTCTGTAAAATTGTTAATTTTCTGGGAATATCTATATATAATGCAAACTTGAATAAAGCTGCAATATTTGAATTGACAATGCAAATGTGAAACAGTGCAAAGTCCTAGTTGCAGCCATTTTATTTATGTATTTTTATTTATTTATTATTTATTTATTTGGACTCTATCAGCATCAGTATTAGGCCCTCAGGCTCTTTGGCATAAAAATATTCAGTGATTATTCAATTGTTACTATTTGGCTATTTTCAGAGGCAATGTTATGATCTGGTTACCCACAGATCTCTGGTGACCAGATCCGGCAACTAACCCCATCCTGAGCCCATACCACAACCCTGACCTTATCCAATCCCTTCCCAAAGTAGTCTGAGCCCAAGCCCGACCCCCATTCCTCTCACTCCCCTTTCCCAAAACCCATTCTTATTCATCACTGAGTTTCATTATGATCCCCTTAGTTAGTTTTGTCTGACCCTGTTTCTCTGTTATCCGTATATAATTCTTACTCTGTATGTACCTCGCTCTTCAGTCAGGAATCAACTTAGATACCCCTTGAATCCTTTACTAGTTTCTCACTCCATTCTCTCTTAATCCTTCCACTCCTCTTATCCTACCCCATGCCGAAATTGAGGGCACGTGTGATAGTGGATGGCATAGCATATAAGCTGAAGCTGAGCCCTTACTTATCACCTTTGGCTGAGCTTGGAATGAGCTTGCCCCAAGGTCCCACATGTAGACCCTGGTCTTAACAGGCAATTGCCAGCACTATGCAGGCTAACATAGCCCTGGATTGGGTGACAGAGTCATTGACTTGACAATTCACTGGTGTTCACACAGGGTATGATAATCACACATGAGTCATTACACCTTTCCCTCAGTGTCTGCCACTATCATTATACTCTTGAAGGACTGGAATGTTTGCTGAGATTCTTCTCTCAATTTTGGACCTCTTCTATCCAATGATCTCAATTGGCTTGAGTGAGGCACCATCTTTGGCAGTCACCTACCACAGCACTGTATGTGAGAGATAGCAATGAGGTGTTGTAAGATGCTGTATTGTGTTCCTAGAAGTTGTTGTGATATCATCAGTAAGCTCTAGATAATCCATAGTAAGGATTAGATAGTGCAAGTGGAAAAGCTAACAACTGAAAGAAGTGAGCTTAAGATTGCATGAGCTCACTTTGGAGTACAAGCTGAGAGCAAGTGATAAGATGTATTTTCAAGAGGAAATACAAGCATACTTATAGAGGTATAGAACAATAATATGAAAGTGCAACCATAGGTAAAGTGGACATGGGTGGAGTGGCTAAGTGACAAAGTTGCACCTGAGGAAGGATGTGTCACCTAGACAGAACACAAACAAGACAGCACAAACAATGTGTACATAATTTATGTGTCTTGACTCATATCTAATGATGAGGTCATTGGCTCCATGGTATGTGTATTGCACCTTAACTCAGTAGATGGAAAGTAGAGAATAGTGTTTGTAATATTGGCATGAGGTGTCCAGATCATGAAGAGTGAATAGAGAATAAGCAATATGGTTGGGATGTAGGGACAAAACTAACTATAGTGTTCATTGGGATAGAATAGAAGAAATAGAAAAACTGTTCTTAAATGTCCATGCCTACACTCTTTATAACAACACCCTCACACTGATTGCACTGACCCCTGAGCCAATCTGTTGGAACTCTATTCTGCTCAACCCATTTGCTTCTGGAAGCGGCTACAATTGGTCACATTTTTATTTACATCACTACATAGATTTCACATCTACCTTACATCTACCTTCATTTCAGTCATGACACTTAACAATATGTCATAGGGGAACAACAATAAGTCAGAGAGAACAATAGTGAGCTGTGGGGGATAATGATGAGTCATGGAGGGCAACAATGAGTCACAAAGAACAATAATGAGTTACAAAGAACAATAATGCATCAAAGGAAACAGTAAGGAGTCAAGGGAACAATAACAGGCCATCACTTAACCCCTGAACCAACCAACAATCTGGAACCATACTTCCATACTCCACGTGTACAGTTTCCAAGGCAATGCCTGACCTGATGATCTGATCAAAGGAGGTGGTGTAGGATTAGTATTATAGTTGTGTAAACCAGAAGAGAGAAGACCACTCAGAATTGACATTGGCTTTAGCTTATGTGCTGCACATTTAACAACTACTGCTCCCAGGTCTTTCACAATGGAGTAGGGGCATAATGTTGTTGTGATAAAAGTAAAGTAGATATAAATATATTATTTTCCTATCTCCTCCACCACTTTCATCCTCAGTCCCAGAAGACTGGGGATATATTTTAGATAATAATTTGTATTTTTATGAAGGATTTTAGCTCTAGAATAGCATCCACTGCTGTTCCAAGCAATGAACATGAGCCATAGATGCACTGTGACATCATGATGCTGGTGCTGGATGGGGATTGATCACCCATGTGATTACCCTGCACACATATTGTGTAAATAAAATAAAAAAACATTGTGGTAAATAGAAGGCCATATTGAGATAACAGAGCCCATAGGATGCAAGCTTGATGTGGCATTAAAGGTGCACATTAAATCTACTCACTCACAGAAGACACACAGTGCAGATGGCCCTCTGATATATTTATATCAGGGTATTCAAATATTTTCATGCTTATGTTTTTTCCCTGTTGCCTGATCTGTTGATTACATGTTGCATTCAACTTTATTTTCTATTTCCAATCCTCTAATTAAGGTTATGATTTTCCTGTTTTTCTTTCATAATGTCCAGCACTATCTGCCCCAAAGATGGTTGCATACATCTATCACCCTAGTTGTTCGTTTTCTTACCTCTTTCCCAGAATGTTTCACAATGTGTTCATATAAGTACTTAAATATTCCTGTATGAAAAAGCTTAGCTAGAATATATTTTCTACACTCACTCACATTGAATTCCGACAGCATTCAGATTTGCTGGTGGCTTTTTAGCATCACTCCAAATGTTCTCAAACAACAGTACTTATATTATATTAGATATCTAGTTCACACTCTCCAATCTAGGCTTGTACCTTGAGTTGTTTCTACCACATGAACCTTGCAATACTCTGATGCAACACCCTGGAGCTGAGCTATCAGTCCATCATCAGTGTTGTCACCATACACCCAACATCACATGGCTATTGCCGTACAATACATGCATCATATCAAGCTAGGGAATATACATGTGGAGGGCTAGTATGTATAGCAAACATGAGTGCAGGGGTTAGCAAATGAGAGAGAAATGGTATAGGGTGGGAAAATGAGGCTATTTACATTGACTTGTAGTGAAACACAGATGAATGGTAAAACACTGGAGAAATGCAGCTGAGTTCATGATGGGATCCTTTTGTGATTCTAAACAGATCGATATCAGGTGTGCTTCTATTTGATGCCCCTGCATAATGCAGGATGAGGAGCAAAGGAGGCAAAACTGAGGCACAGGGTCCCATGATGATGGCAAAGAAGGTGTTTAGTAAACAGTGAATGGGGGTGGGATAGTGTTTCCCTGACAAGAGTTGGAGGATAGGTATCAGCAAAGTATCGGTTCCAGGATGGAGTGGAAGGTTATTTGCTTGGGTACTGCAATGAAAAACAGTACTCATGACAATATGATGCCACTTTCCAATATTTCAATCTCCATGCTTTGCTTGTCCTTGCATGCATAGGGGAAGTAACACACTGGCAACTAAACTGTCCTGAATTGGGATTAAAGAAGAATTTGTGGAGATCAATGCTTTCCCAGTCAATGCTACCTGTGCTAGTTATGCCAGAGTGTTGTCTGATGTTGCCAGGTGATGAGGCCCAAATGATCAGTGTCATCTGCATGGGGAGTGATGAGGTGGATGCAGGAGTGATGGTGGCAGTGAAGCACATTGTTGATCATGGAGGCAATGGCTCAGCTTTGTGTACATGGGTATGGTAGTTGTCTGATAAGACAATTGAGGAAAAGGTGCTGCTTAGGGACTTAGTGTTATGGTGAAACAATCTGGTTCATGACAATGACAATACTAGTGGTAAACTAAGTGAGATCACTGAGGCGATAATTGACTTAGATAGTGGCCAGGAGGTTGCCTTGTAATTTATATTCAGTGTGCTACCCCCTGTACTATTACAAATAAAAAATCTTTGCCTATTTCCCTATCAAAAATTTGACATGTTAGAGGCCTGGGCTTTATATAGCCTAGCCTGACCCAGGCCTGACCCGAGCCTTTGTCCAGCACCAGACTGGTAATGGGTGAGGCCCTATCCCTCACAAGCCTGGCCCAAACCTGGGCTTTTGAGCCTAGTCCCAGCCTAGAAGAAACTGTTGTGATAAAAATATTGTAAAATTATTGTGAAGTTGTCATTTTACCTTTTTTCCTATCTCTCAGCCATAAAAAGCTGGGAGTAATATTTTGAAAGAATTTTGTTTATTATATTCAAGGAAAAAACCATGAGATAGCATCTTCTGCTGTCTTGGCCTACATGCACAAGTCGTAGATGCACTATGACATCACAAGTACAACAAGGCAGATAACACACGTGATTACACCACACATGTGTCGCCAATGATCGATTGGTCCAGTTACATGGCAAGCAAGTGCCTGAACCTTTGGGACAATAAAAATAGAACAGAGAGCAATGTTACAACTATAGAGGGTCATGCGGAGGTAATAGAGGTGCAAAAATTGAATCAAGAAGTATATCAAACATTCCCCATGAATCTGTTAAGTTCACGGATGTTACCCGGAACTTTGGAGGTCGGCGACTCGGAGGTCAGACTTCAAAGCAATATGAGGGGGTAGGGACTTGGCTTCAACTTATGGGTTGCGCCACCTATTATTGTTCTTTCCCTAATTTCGGAGATTGGGGTATTGGAGGTGGCCGGAGATCTGGACTCGGTGTTATCACTAATAGTATCTAACTACAGGAATAGTGATGCGAGAAGACTGGAGGTGGTAACGGGGAAATAAGTTGATATTTGAACTAGAGAACTGGATACAAGATTGGAGGACTATTAATACATCATATTCTAATTGTATCCTAAGAATGTAGAACAAGAAGATATAAGAGGTGTATAACAAGCGGAGTTTGGAATAGGAGCGGAGGTTCGGATCGAATGAGGTACAAGTATTCTAGTTTGGGTTGTGAATGAGAATTATACTCAAAGAGGTAAACAACAAGAACTAAAGCAGAACATAATAGTTACTTTGGAGTTTGGAGGTCCGAAGGTTGGGAGCTTCGGTGTTAGATCTCAGGGATCTAACAGAATCAGACTGCATATGGAATAGGAAATAAAAGGAGTGGCTTTTCACTTTTATGTTAAAGGAACAAACATTTATTTCGGTTATCTTTTCTTTCTTGTCATAGAATATTATGTTTCCAATCCTCCCATTCACTATTTTCTTCCCCCTGATGACTGATTATTTTCCAGATTTTTTTTTTACTATCCAAACATAATCCTGCACTATTTGCTCCACAGATAGTAAAATATTTCCATCTCCTTAGTTACTAATCTTCCAAGACTCCATCTCTATTTTTAACATTTCCAAAAACCACACATGAATCTTCTCATATAAGTACTGTAATATTCCTGTATGATATGCTTCAGCCAGAATTATATCTCTCTTGATACACATAGAAAAGCTCAAGGTATTCAGACTTACCTTTTGAAAATTCCCTATCATTCTCTCTAACAATTGCTATGATCTACAAGCTAGCTATATTAGACTATCTGTCATTCCTTCAACTCATCATCACACCTCAAATTTTCCTTTGTTCGACTGATGATTCATTTTGATGCCAAAGGAACCCCTGAGCCAAGCCTTTGGAACATCATCAAAAATCATCACTGACCCCCACATTACGTTACCCTTGATTAATTGACATGTGTGCCACATCTAGCACCACATTTATGAAGGGAATAAAAAAAAACTTTGAGCTATTTTTTTTTTATCAAAAATATAGCAATATATAGATATTAAAAGAAACTGTCAAAATTAGATTTTAGGGCAAATAAGTAATTTTAGTGCATGTGTGAACTACAAACTCTGTGAATAGGTATACCTAACTAGCACAGCTATGCAAGTAGATGAGTGGTTCAACATTAGATTAACAGGGCCCTATAGTTGTAGCAAATAACTTACAAAGAACATGTGAATAATTGTGAAAGTCTTTGAGGAAAGATCACCCCTGTGCAGGTAAACCTTTTCCTGATACAAACACTCCAACACTCCTGTGAAGTATTGTGAATAGCAGTCTTAATGACACCTATCATGTAATGTGGCTAATATGATCAAAGGTTTGAACTCACAAACAGTTAGGAAGGTGTTTTCTGTGAAGAGTTGTTCAAAGGTAGAATTCAGAATGTGATACTAGATATCAAGTGAAGTCATGCACCATGTAAACATACCATAATTGAATTGGAGAGTATATATGGGAAGATGAGGTACTTATAGTGGGTGCCTGGAACTAACAAGGGAATAGGATGTTATTTATTGAGGTATTATAATTTTTTGAAGTAAAGGATCACATGATGCAGGGATGGTTCTATGATGCAACTGATGATGAAATGAGAGCTTGGCTCAGTGGTGTCAATGATGAGAAGGAGTGTAATTGAGCAGTGCTATTTCAAGATGTAGCTTCAGTTTCGAAGGCATAGACCTGTAATATAAGGCAGACAAGATTTTGAATGTTGAAGCTGTTAGAAACCATAATTACAAGCTCAGAGCACTTCTTAATACTGTAGGATGTATGTGAGTAATGTTAGATCCCCATTCCACCTTGGATCTTGGAATACCTTGGGACTTTGGATCACATACCTCAGGCCTCCAGCCCCAGCATACATCAGTCACACTTGGACATACTCTATTGTTACATCTCTATTATTACTCTTCCCCCATTCTTATTTACATCCCACCCTGCCTGTATCACCTGACCTCTCAGTCACCCACCCCTGATCCCCTAATCACTCTTAGTATATAAGTTTTAAGATTATTTTGTGTATTTATAAAAAAAGAAGAATAAAAGAAAAAGGCTCAAGATGATTATTTTTTTTTTTTGCTGTGGATGCAGCACTAAGTATGACACATGCATTGATTGATCAAAGATGATATGGGGATCGGCAGTGTTGTGATAAAAATAATATGAAAATCATCATAAAACTATGGCGGTCCGTTTGCACAAAAATGCAACCCGTGCGCCCTAACGGTTCCGCGCCGTGAATTAGACCTGGGACGTACCTTGTGAGCGCGCGCGATAAATCCAGTCTATGCGCGCGCGTTCTGACATAGTACTTAGACTTAGATATAATGACATGAGCAAACCAAAGCAATATATTTTGAATTTTCATGTGAGCGCGTGCGCGCTCACATACAACAAACCATTGGTAGCAAGAAAATGTGTGGTATGCAAAAAAATTTCACAGCATACACCATTGTCTAGCAAGTACACAAAAAATCAGTCTTTAAGAAACCGACAATCCTTCATACTCCATGATCTTCTTTAAGGCGTCCGCCTTCATGTCATCCTCGGCTTCAAATACCCGTTGCTCTTTAATGACCGGTACGGCCTTCAGTCGGCATGCAGTAGTTACACCAGTTAGAGGCGTTGTCTCAAGCTTCGCTATCATTTCTGTAGGCGATGATGGGTAGTCAGGATGAAGATAGTGCGGTGCTAACCCGTTCCACCATATAACCCAAGCACTATCATTTGATAACATTTGGAGTGATGACCAAAGGCCAGCAGGAAGTCTGAATGCTGTAGGAATTTAATGTAGCTAGCTTTACCATATGTGGAGCAGATGGCACCAGACATTATAAAAGGAACACAGGAAACTTTGTAACGCTTATTAGAGGAATGAAAATGAAAAATCAAGCTGAATGTAATATGTAATAACCAGACCAAGTGACAGAGAAAAAATTAAGTGTGAAAATATCTGAATGCCATGATCCAAATATATCAGAGGGCTGTCTGCACTGTGTGTCTTCTGTGAGTGATTAGATTTGATGTGTACCCTTAATGCCACATTGAGCTTGTATACTACAGGCTCTGTTGTCTTGATATAGCCTTCTATTCACCATAATATTTTTCCATTCTATTTTTACCCTTCCAATGACTGGGAACTTATATAATATGTAAGTGCATTGATTGGGTACCAACAATACATGTGTAGGGTAATCACATGGGTGATCCACCACCATCCAGTGTCATGATGTCATAGCACATCTATGGCTTGCACTCATCACTTGGAACAGCAATGGATGCTATTCTGAAGCCGAAATCTCTCATACAAATATAAAGTATTATCTAAAATATATCTATCCCCAGTCTTCTGGGACAGAGGATGAAAATGGTGGAGGAGATAGGAAAGGAATATATATATACCAACTTCATTTTTATCACAACAGTAAAGTATGGAGAATGAGTAATAAAAGATCTAAAAATAGAACATTGATGAGTAACAATGAGAAAAGACTAACTAAAATAGAAACAAGGTGAGTCATTCAGTAACAAAGTGAGTCAGTCATACAAGGAACAATAGGAATGTCCACCAAACATAGTTATACACATTGTCCATCTTCTCCTGAGTGAGTCAGAGAGTGAGTCAGCACAATTTAGTCCTGAAGAAATGGTGACAAATTAACAAGAAAAATAGCTCCTTAATTTCTCCTTAATCCACACCCATAATAGAATGTGAGGGGGAGAGAGTTATATACAATCTTGAGGAACTCTGTGATGAAAATTGAGATGGATTGACATGGAATGATTTGTTGGTAAGGAGCCTGGAATTCTGCCTCATATTCCTCCTTTCCTGCATTGTTATCCATAATAATAGAGTTACTGCTGGCTATGCACCAGTGCACAGGTGGCCTTGTCACTGAATTTCAGCCATTGGTCCAATCCATCCAGGTGCTGCTTCTAGATAGCATGATATTCCACCTCACTGCACTGGGAATCATTCATGAGTTGACCTGAGGCCCATTGTTGCAGGGCATACTCACCCTACACAGTGCAGTGAGCTCAGAAGATGATGATACATGTATGAGGATAGGCTCATGGCAGTGAAAAAAAAGGTGATCATTGTGTCAGGAATAGCATTGAATGTTGCACTGTACACAATCCTATCTGACTTCTTCTTCCTGTTGAAGAACTGGATGTTGATCACATCTTGCAGGATGGGATGCTCATAGACACCCTGGCGCTCTTCATGATCCTGAGGAAGGAGCAGGGTGAGATACATTGTGTCAGGGTAGGGAAGCAGATGCTAACCATGAAAATGTAGTTATCTTCCTCCAACAGCTTGTCCATAAGCTTCTTGTTGTATTTGACTATTGTGTCTTCACTCCCAGTCTTGAGACCATAGTGTTATGATAAAGATAATATGAAAATCATTGTAAAAATATTCCTATCATTTTCACTCCTAGTCCTAAAAGACTAAAACAGAATTTAGATGAATTATTTGGATTTTATCTACAGGATA
>QFFB01002090.1:0-15584 GCA_003316465.1 Ramaria cf. rubripermanens | reverse complement strand
TATAGACCCTGGCTGGGTTGCAACTTAACCCAATGAGTAAGCGTATAGACCCTGGCTGGGTTGCGGCTTAATACAATGAGTAAGTGTATAGACCCTGGCTGGGTTGCAACTTAATCCAATGAGTAAGCGTATAGACCCTGGCTGGGTTGCAGCTTAATCCAATTGGTGAGTGTATAAACCCTGGGTTGGCAGCTTAGTCAGATTGGTAAGCGTATAAACCCTAGCTGGGTTGGCAGCTTAGTCAAGGCACACAAGTGTGTAGGATAGAAGATGGTTCTTTTTTTTAGGCAGGCAGAAAGGCCTCCTTATATAGACTATTTACAGGAGCTTAGTAAGCTGAGAGAATCTTCTATCTATTAATGGAACAGGGGTAGAAGGGTATGGAAGCTGGTAGAAGCTGTTGGAAGACTCTGGCAGTTTCCAGGGAGTTCTAACCCTTTCTGGGACACACTGCCAGGTTCCAAGGACTTCTAAGCCAATCAAGGCTCTCTATCAATTGTTACTTAAGCTAGTGTCTTGTACAGCCATGCACAGCCTGGCACAGCCCTGTTGCCATGATTGACCAAGTTGTGCAATATTTGGTTGAGCCAAACAGGCTGCACAGCAGTTGTTACTGCTTATGGTAATTATTTGATGCTCAGCTGGAAAAGCTGGGAGAGCCTAGTTTTCGGACTTGTGGGTGCTTGAGTGGTCACAAGTCCGAAAATGCGGCGACCGTGGAGAAGTCCGGCGGAGTTCGAAATTGAAAGTCAGAAACAGAGTTGTGGGCTTTAAGGGGTCCACAGCTCAAAAGGAGCAAGAAATGATGTTTTCCAGTCATTTCTTGCCGAAGAAATTAAGGAAAAATTAAGGGGACTTTGAGGAATGTTGTGAAATTCTTAGTGGCCAGTTAAAGAGTCAAAATTGAGCTACATTGGTAGCTAAAAAGTAAAAAAGAAAGTAGCTAAGGGTTAAGCTGGTTGTGCAGCTAAGTCCAGTTGGTTGAACAACCGGTTCCCTTACAGCTTGCAAGATTGATGGGAGGATGGATGGAGACCTTTACATCAAGATTCTGGAGGATGACCTGCAAAGCAGCCTTGCATTTTATGACAATGTCAGAAAAACCCAATTTACTATATAATGCCAGATAAGGGCCATCAGGCTGTCAGGACAGCTACCGGCATAATCAGGCCAGATAAGGCTGAAGACCTAGACAAGGCATTATCAGATCTAATATACCTTATATATCCAAGTTGACCATATCAGTCCATATCCTGCATTAAGTAACTGACAAGCCCTGGTTGAGCCAAATAAAGGGAAAGGATAATAATAGTTAATAAATGAGGCCAGGCCAGGGCGGCCTGCAGGACATCCCAGTAAGGTGGCAAAGTCAATGAGATTGTACAACTCGCCCCATTTACTGTGATAAAGTCCCATGGATATTAGGTTATTGATAAATCTCAAGTAATTGTATGTACTTATTATGTATGGCACTTGTATCACACCGAAAGATTGATTTGGTTACTTACTTGGTATTACATAAACTCATGTTATTTTACTTACTGGAAGTACGAGTGGGATTCAAACTCATGACGTGACGTATGAAATGTATATAAGTAGGTGAAAACTGAGGCAATAAATATAACTGTGCCATTTCATAGTTGTGATATCATGTATTCTAGTACTATATAATGCTCAGCGTACAGCGAGTCTGGCACATTAATAGTGTAATTAAACAATCAAAACAGTTTTTAATATGATTCATTTATGACAAGATTACACGATGATGGGTTTGCTGATAAGGGAGCAGTCAACAAGTCTCCAATCTGAATGGTAAACAAGGCGGGTACGGGGTAGGGGCATGAAGAAAAAAAACTATCTGCCTGCTGTCGTAACTAGCTCCTCATCGTGACACAATGTCCCATGTGTGGAACTACGTTAGCGGAGTCTACTGTGGTGTAGCACTGACCACAGGATAGCTTGATGCGGTTGTTCAACGATGCAGAGGAAGATATGGAAATGGGATCCGAGCATGTGTCTGAAAGTTTCGAGGACGAAGCGTATGGCTGCACCTTTGAATGAGCCCCGCCTCGAGGGTGAGGACTAGTTCTAGGAGTGCCGCCTTGAGCGCTTGTAGATCGCACAGGACCGCATTGACTTGCCCGACTTTATGGAAAACATAAGCAGAACTACGGGCCGAGATATACCATACAACACACCTTACTACCACTTCTCATGCGAGGACCAGTCAAGGACCACTGAGGTTTCAGTGCAGAGGGGGACATGTCAGAAGTTCCTCCATTATCTGAAAGAGAAGGCCTCCCAGACGGCTCAGCAGCACCCTCCTTTCCAGGCATTCATGGCACAGCCAACATGATAGAAAAGGAGAATATCCGAGAGCTCCCATGCAACCAAGGCGAATTCAGGCTTGGAGATAGAAACCCAGCACCAGACGACTCGTTGGGATGAGCCCAGGGTCCTCCTGGGCCTGCCTCTGCCCAACGGCCTGCCCACTCCCAGGCATGACCCCTCCATTCTCCTTTGCCTTGTGCAGGAGCATTGCAAGGTCCGGGCTGCTTGCCAAGCCTGGTGAGCAGAACATAGAGCATTGCCTATTCTGCGACTCTAGTGCATCCGGGTCGTGGCTAGGTGACACGTCCCATGGGGAACGAGTTAGGGTTGGAGGAGATGCTGGGCCTTGACCCACTGGTCTGAACTGTGATGGTCCATCCCTCTGGTGTTGGTGGGACAACAATGGTGGTGATAGGTAAGCGTCACTGTGGTGATGGGGATGAGTCTACGATGCCCAGCGCAGAGATGTTAGGGCCTTCACAGAGCTGGACAGTGTAATGGGATCTGTATGAGTGTCTCTATCTAAGGGAGAATCTATGTGACGTGTGACCACCAGACAGTTCCCCCCCCCCCTGAAAATATACACATCCTCGTGCATAAACATACAAACAAGGAAGGGAAGGCACACATGGGCAGAAAAAAAAAACCAAAAAAATGCAGGAATGGACATCAAGGAATGCATGGATATGATCAGCAGAGAAGCATGATGTGGTGGTGCTCAAGGAAGCAGTGGGGAAGGAGAAAGAAAGCAAGAAGAGTGAAGGGATGAAGAAGGAGAAGTGAATGGAGTGGCAGACATAGCATGAGAACAAGCAGGAACTGCAACCCCTCCCCCCCAAAATGCGCATGTCTGGCATGAAGATGGAAGCTGGGCCAAAAGCTGTTGGAGGGTGTTGAGTAGGGTCTGGGTGAGGGTGATGAGCTGGCCCATGAGCAGGGCAAGTGTGGGTGGAGGTGGAGGTGTGAGTGGTGATGCAGGTGGAATTAAGAGTGGGGATGTAGTATGGGGTGGTGTGATGTGGGAAGAAAGACCGGGGGGTGTGGTGCGACGCAGCCGGTGGGCGGTGTTCCTGGAGTTGTGGGAGCAGGAGCACAAGTGGAGGATGGGCGCAGATTTTGGGGATGGTGGTGCAGTTAATGGGACAGGGAGACGGTCCCTCCAGGACGGGTACGCAGGTGCGCGGTCCTTGGGACTCTTACACCAGCGACTCATGTTCCCTCCTCTTCTTTTTCGCCCCTCTCTCCTCTCCCTCCTCCTCCAATCTCTGTCCAGCGCATGAGAATCCTCGCATGTTGGCAGGGAATGGAGCGGGCAGGGTGGGGGGCATGAGCATGTGCATGTGCGCGTGGAAGTGGACATGGCTGTGCATGTGGTGGGCTGTGAGATACATGCATCGGCGTGTGTACGCATGGGCAAGTGCGGGGCGGCGAGTGCGAGGGGGTGCGTGGGGAGTGGCAGTGTGAGCTGGGATGGGGCGAGAGCGGTCGCGTGGACGCGTTTTTCTCAGTTGGGGGACGTCGTCTGCATTGACCTGGCTCCTGGGGGCGTTGTGTATGACGTGTCCAGGTGGCAGCGCGTGGCTAGGCGTTGGTGTGTGAGAACGTGGGCATGCAACAGTGCTCTGGGTGATACGGTGTTGCGTGCGCATGTGCGGTGTCGCGACGTGTATGTGGGGGCATGTAGGGGTCCTGTGGGGTCCAGGGGTGGGGCTGGTGATGCTGCAGTGCTGCCAGGGCATGTAGCAACTTGAGGTGGGGTGGGGTATCGTGGTGGTGTGTGACGGGCAAAGGGACACATGGCGGTGTGCTCGCAGTGTTGTGTGGGTGCTCGTGGGTGTCAGCATCGACGTTGTCATCGACAGAGAGGGTGGGGGGTGTGATCACGTTGATGTGGGGCTGGATGGGGGGCGCAAATGGCCAGGCGGCCACTATGGCACACAGTCTCATGCCTTCCGGGGTGTCCACATTGGCATCTCGCTGTTCGGCCTCCAGGTTCACTGCAACTTCTGGGTCCGAGAGGACCCAGTACTCATACCTTTCATCTTTGATGTCAAGGTGGAGGATGGCTGTGGGTCTGCCATTTCAAGCAGCGCCACTGTTGCATGCGATGGTGGGTTGTATTCTGAGTATGTATAGCTAGTGTTAGCCTCAAGTTCGAAGCTGTTTGTGTGGGGGGTCACGTTGCAGATGTGTAGTCGCCTCTGTTGAAATTTTCCTCAGTGCTTGTGCCGGTCAAGCAGTCTCCAGCATGCTGGCTGGGCTCGTAGTCCTCGGTGTAGTTGCTGGTTGTGTCTGCATCAGCAGACTCGTATGTCTCGTCCTCAGTGTGGTATGAGGCGGTCTGGGTGTTGTCCCAATTCACGGTTGGACTGTAAAGCTCTGGTTCGGTCACATGAAAAACTTCTTTGTCTGGGTAGTATGTGTTGCTATAGTAGGAATGGTAGGGGGCTGAGCCTCACCCTAGAGCCGTAGTAGGCAGGTAGAAGGGTGAATCGCCTCAGTGTCACCAACTGTAATAGGATATGTATGAGTGTCTCTATCTAAGGGAGAATCTATGTGACATGTGTGATCACCAGACTGGTACAATGGTGCCCTCTGCGCGGAGGGCCGACTCGAAGTCGAGGTTAGTCTTTGAATGTCTGGCTGAAATGCCGCCTGCGTTAGTGGCGGCACAAATGTCAGCAGAAGCGACAAGCTGGATGCCTTTTGTGTACGTAGATGGCAGCGCCATTGAGGATGAGGACAAGGACAAGGGTGATGGCGCAGAAACACGCTGCAGGCGACAGTATCATAATATCACATTGGCATTGTTGGCCTGCTGCTGCAAGAAGGGAAACAGTGTACAGTTGCAGAATCATTGTCAGCACAACACTCACTCGCTCCCAGTGCAGTATGTGGATGCGACTCTCGAGAGTAGAGTGCAAATCAGAGGCAGACTGGTTGTCGCCTGGCCTACTACACCACAAAGCGTGTGAAAACCGTGATTGCTCCGCAGTGATGTAGGTAGGAGAGAGCCCAGATTGAAAGTCAGAGTCTCAACCTTGACTGTAGAAATACACAGTATAAGCTCTTAATTATGTCTCTGCTTGTAATCTAGCACTTGGTGTCGCTTGGTCAGGCCATATGCTGAACCGATCAGGATGCCGGGGAACGGCAAGGGCTGTCAGGCCATATATGGTTTTTCAGGTTTTTCCGACAAAGACCCCCCAGGGCATTATCTTCCAGCAGGATAATGATCCTAAACACACTTGCAAGAAGGCCCGAAATTGGTTCCAAGACCATGATATGGAAGTCCTATTATGGCCTGCACAATCCACCTATGGAATTATCTGAAGAGGAAGTTGGCAGAGTATGAGGTCCCCCCTCAGGGAATTTTGGAACTTTGGGAGAGAGTACAAGAGGAATGGGGTAAAATAAAGCCAAAGGTGTGTCAAGGACTGATAGAGAGCATGCCTAGATGAGTTGAAGCCATAATTAAAGCCAAAGGTGGCCATACTAAGCACTAAACACTATTTATAATTGTCAGCCAAAAAACTGTTTCAATGATATGTTAGATCCCTGAGATCTAACACTGAAGCTCCGAGCCTTCGGACTTCCGAACTCTGAAGTAACTATTATATTCCATTTTAGTTCTTGTTGGTTGCCTCTTAAAGTATAATTTTCATTCATGACCCAAGTAGGATACTTGTACCTCTCTCGATCCGAACCTCCGACCCTATTCCAAACTCCGCTTGTTATATGCCTCTTATATCCTTCTTGTTATACGTTCTTAGGATACAATTGGCTTACGAGGTATTAATAGTCCTCCAAACTTGTACCCAGTTCTTCAGTTCGAATATCAACTTAATTCTGCGTTACAAACCTCCAGTCCCTTCGTATCACCACCTCCATAGTTAGATACTATTATTAGTAACTCCGAGTCCGAACCTCCGGACTACCTCCGACACTTCCGACCTCAGAAATCAGGGACCGAACGATAGTAGGTGGCGTAACCCATAAGTTGAAGCCAAGTCCCTACCCCCCTCGCATACCTTCGAAGTCCGACCTCCGAGTCCCCGATCTCCGAAGTTCCGGGTAACATCCGTGAACTTAACATGATATGACTGAATTAAAAATGGTGTATCTCCTGGAAATATGAATGAATAAATATGGTTTATGGCACAATTTCAATCCAAGACAGAGTACTATTCTCAGTAATATTTACAAGAATTTAAATATTTTATTTCCCAGGTTATAATACTATTGTATTGAAATCAGGAAACATTGAAATGGTTTTTTGAGCCACTGTATGTGGTCCTCACCACTTGTCTCTATGGTCCTGACTGCTTATTGACATTTATAGCCTTGACCTTGTATATATGGTCATGACTGCTTGCCTCTAGCCTCATCAGCTCTCTCATTGACTTAGGTGGCTTGCTAATCTGTCTTTATATCTGTTGCTATGTCTGACTCACTGGTGCTTACATCTCTGGCTGATCATAGCATTGGCACTAATGGGGATTCATGCCCATGTGAGAAGAAAGCTCAAATGGAGCATACACCTGGAGAACAAGAAGTTAGAAAACAGCAAGCACATGACCTACTCTACCCAAATGGCACCACCTACATTCCTTTTCCATACCACCAGCACCAATGCTGAGCAGCAGCTGCTACCACTACAGCCCAGGCACACAGACCAAGGCCCATGATGCATTATGTGTGAAAATAAGGTGAGGTCAAGTGTCAAAAAATTTTATATGATACGGGATAGACTCTGGAGAAGCAGGAGGTCCGTTATGTTGTGATAAAGAAAAATACGAAAATTATTACAAAAAAAATCTCTATCATTTTATTCTTAGTCCTAGAAGACTAATACAGGACATGGACAAGTTATTTGGACTTTATCTATAGGATAAAAAGTCTATAACATTTCAGAAAGTATTGTACCATTCACCGGCCCTTTAATGCCCACTACGTCACCGGATCGAGACCGGATCGTGGATCAGATCACATATATCATTACCCCACATGACCACTAGATCGGCTCGCTTACATAAGCTCCAAACCTTCGGTGGAACAGGTATAACAAATATATTGTTACAGCATGGAGATTGCTGTATGGAGATTTCGGAACCCATGGAAATTAGAAGGAGTGATATATCACATACACTCACTCAATTGGATACTCACGAAACAGGTCCAGAAAATTGTAATCTATATTAAAGGTTTTTCACAAGCTTATTCTGTTTTATTTTCTTCCATCCTTTTACCTATTAATTGCCATTGTGATTCATTAGAAGTATTTTGCCCCAAACATCCTAGGTAGTATCCCTGTTCATCCGATGTTTCAACATGAGCAGGGGAATATTTGCTCCACCCTGACTGCATGCATGCATCACAGTAATTCATTTCTGCCTTATTTGTCATTTCCCTTCGAAGATATTTTTAGAATAGTTCTAGTATAAATACTCCAATAGTTCCTAGATGAAACCAGTGCCAAAATATCACCCAGAACTTTTATCTTGCACAAACTCATATATTTACTTGTTAAATCCACCAAGAGAATATTTCCTAACCTCTACTCGCTGTTTCTGGCAGCCTCAAGACATCATAGAAATCACATAGTTATTACTACAGTTCTATGCCCTCGAAACCGAACACTATTCCACCCATAATTGCCCAAACAACGAATATTTTTGTCATTCTGACATCACTGAGCCGAACTCTCGGTTTGTCCCCGAGGCCAAGTGTTATCCCACACCACGTGACCTCCTGCGTCATCGACATGAGCGCCCCATCTGGTGCCGTGTCGACGATATAAAGAAATATTGTTTTATATTAATTTTATCTTAAAACGTTATGAAGAATAGATTAATGGTAGAACAGGTAAATCCTAGTCCTCAAGTCGGGGCTGGACAATAGATGCAAGACTGAGAACCTCAGGTAAATAGAACTAAGTGTGTCGCAGGACCGAACTAATAGCAAGGGTGAAAAAAGGGTCGAGTCATATTTTGCGTTCTGCTGGCTATAAGTAAAAGTCCGCAATGTTTAAGAAATAAGCATGTGAAAAACTTCGAGCCCCTGGCTCGTTAGGGGTCAACTTCGCTAGCTAGATGAAGTAGAGTAGAAATAAAGATGATCTGATCAGTGGTGGTGAAAAAGAAAAAGAACTGACACTATAAAGTAGTGTGCTATGCATCTGAATGCGCCTCGTCTCTAACTACGCACAAATGTGTGCCTCGAATAATGCTACACCTATAAATGCGCCTCGGTGAAAAATCTGAATCAATGAAATAAGTTGTAAGATCAAAAAGGTCCATGAAGAGAAGTTGAATGATAAAAGAGAGATGATTGTAGCTAGAATGTCCATTGGAATGATAGAATAAAGAAGATAGTTCGTTGAGTCCGTTTCTTACTAGTAATGACATTATGTGCACTCATGACCATACCTGATATGGGTGCACAGCCCCTACCTACCATACAACACAAACCACACCTACAATATATGTAGCAACACAGCCACACAGCCTACCCTTAATGTCACCATCACCCCCTGTTGTGTTCCATGCACTAACTATGACATGTGTACAAAGCCAGGTATGCCTGATTCTCACTCCACTCCAATGGCCACTGAGGTGTGATAGGGCACATTCTGGGGCAGTTAGCATTGAAAAACACCTGCCCTCAACTTGCAAGTTTACACATGCCAAATCTGACACAGCTGCACATAAGGCCATAGTACTTTATATATCACCACACCATGCTACACTGGTACTATAACTCTCTATAGGGCAGCCCCTATAAGGAGCTTTGAAAGGAGACCAGATGTATATGGAGTACTATGTTAGTGCTATGGAGCACTATAGGGCTGCCCTTCTGGACTATGGGAAAACAAGATAATTGGGACTTGTGAACTATCTTGACTATGTATATGCTGCTATGAATTCATCCTGTTTTTTACTGATGTAATGGTGAGAATGCAAACACAAAAAAAGGAAACAAAGGGGAAATTTACACTAGCAGAAGTAAACAAGAATGTGTTGAATAGGGGTAATGTATGAAGAATTTATAATAAAGTTCTAAAGATAGAACATTGATGCCAAACAACGAGACAAATCTAACTAAAATAGAACATGTTACAGCACTAATATGATCCCATTTACTCCACCTACGTGTTCACATACTCACCATACCCACCGTTAGCAATACACCAAATTTACCATCCTTACACACTATATGTCCGAGGCACACACAGTGTGTACCAAGTCAAATCAAGCCCCACATTGAGGAACACCAAGCATATCCAAGGGCCTCATCACATGAGGCTAAATATCAAGCCCTGGAGTGAGCAGAACGGATATACATCTGTCTGAGGGGACACAACCCCATACATTTGGTCCAATTTCTCTTCTTATATTGATATGAAACATTCACGGTCTATTTTCCTGATGATTCATTCATCGACCTTTCTATTGTAGTGCTCAGATAGTCATTCCGCAGATCCGTCCACCTCACTACATGACTTACCACAGATCACACCTCTTCTCCTTTCATCCCCGTATATACATCACATGTCAATCCATCCCCTCATGTTGCTTTACCTACCCCTCTTGTTTCTCCAATTCACCATGGTCTCTCCATAGTCTATGCTTGTATAAAACCCTGTCTGGCTCCTGTATATTCATCATCTTTTTGCTGGTCAGTGTCTGCACTTGAGTTAATGTGCAAGACAACCTCTGAGCCTTGTACTACATATCTAAAAGTTACAGTTGTTATTTCTCTTGTATCTCACAAGCCTTCCTCGCTACTATCACTCTCCATCCATCCCCCTGTCACACACTATCACCATGACTGCTTGGTCACATGATGACACATTGACACCTCTAGCCAGCCCCCTGGTTCACAGCACTGACATATCAACCCTGTCAAAGAGCCCATGGATGACTGACTGTCACACCACTAGCCAGGCATCGCATACCCCTTCTAATAGACTCGTAATCACAGAACAGGGGTAAGTCATTCAGGGGCAAAGTGAGACATAAAGAGAACAATAGGATTCTCCACTAATCACAGTCAAATGCTTGGTCCCTATCTTCTCCTTTGTGAGTCAGAAGGTGTCAGCCTGATTGAATTATGAAGAAGGATGACAATTCAACAATGAAAATAGGTCCTAAATCTCTCTTTGATCCACTACCATGATAGGATGCAAGGGGGAGAGTGTCAAATATAGTCTCAGGGAACTCTGTAAGTACTGTGGGTTGACTGGTGCAGAGAATGACTCATACAGCCTGTTCATCTAGGATATAACACAGGTGACTTCTTGTGATGGTGACCTTGCTTTGTGTGACATATGATGTAGAACATGTGACTTGTGACTTGTGACTTGTGACTTGTGATGTATGTGCAGCTATGTCCTGTGACAAAGCTTTGACTTGGTGCCCTAAACTTTGGACTTGATTTGGACTTGAGCATAAGACTTAAGAGAGAACTGAACTTGACTTGAATTTGTATAGAAAGAGTGAGCCCTTATATACACATCCCCAAGCTACAATGATGTCATGCACTGCGGTGGGTTGAGTCATATGATGAGCAAGCCGTTATGAGTCAGGATGAGTCATGGTGAGAATACAAAGTACAAAAGGGGACTTCCCCCTCTTTATTGGGAGATGAGGCTCCTTTCTCTTGTGGATCCTTTTCAGGATCCTTGGCCCCTTCTGCCCTTACCCCTGCAGCTCTCACTGCTTTGTTGAGGTGGGGGCAGCTAGCCCAGATGTGCCCAGGTTGTCTGCACTTGAAACATGTGGGGCTTGTGCTTAGGCCCCCTTTTTGTATGTAATTTGTTTTTGTTGAATAACCACTGGCCTGAATACCTTGCACTTCTGGCCTTGGCATATTATGTACATGTGGCTGTGTGGCACATTTTGGCCTGGTGGCTGTCACCTGAGCAGCTCTTGTTTGACTGTCCTGGTGTTGTGGCCTAACTGCTGTAGGCCGTGTTGTGCCTGACAGTGTATTTGTGTTGTCAGGGCGGCGCATCCCATGATTGTACTAGGATGCTTCCTCGATCATTTGGGCAGTCTCATATAACTGCTCTATAGTGCTGAACTTGGCATTGTATCCCTTTTTTAGCACTTCATTTCACAATGTCTCACGCAATGCTGAAATGAACCGTTTCCTGAATGTGTATATGTCAGGAGGGTGTATCATATGCACCGAGTATTTCATTAGGTCATTTAGGAGCTCTTGGATGGTTTTCATCCCTTGTACCACCATGTCAAATTTGTTTGATGCATGGTGGTGTGTCAGGGTATGCAGGAACATTTTCTGTAGACCTTGTACTACCATTTCCAAGGTCCAGTCCTGTATCTGACAATTGAAACATTCTACATTTCTGAAGAACCACTCCTGTGCCTTGCCCTCGAGGTGGGTGCCTAAGTAGCTGACCTGCATATCAGTGCTGGTTGGCCCTAGGAGGCTGTTCATTTTGAGCCATCTCAGAATGCTGGCTATGAAAACCTCAAATTCTTCAAGGTCTGACCCACCTGCATATGTATTGGGGTGGCCCAATTTTATGCCTGCTTTTGCTAGCACAGACTTTTCAGGGTCCATGTCTGTGCTATCCACTAGCACTATGCGTATCATGCACATGATGTCATCATATGGCTCAGCATTGTTGTTGGCATGATCAGGTATGCCTTGCCCTTCTGTTGGGGCCATCAAATGTCCCCACTGGTTGGGGGGGGCTTGGTCTGATGACAGCCCGCCTTTGACTGTTGTCTACATCTGCTCCTCCTGCATGTGTGTTGTCATTGGTTCGGTGATAGGTATCTCCTATTAGTCCTGCGGCCTGTAACTGGCTCTGGTTTCTCAGAGTCAGGTGGGCTTGTCGAGCTTGTTGTACTACCTCCTCCATCTCCTGCATTGGGAGATTCTTGTGGAGGGATCACAATACCACCTCTTCTGCATGTCTTGCTTTTAGCTCTAGCACATGGGTGTGCCGCCTAGTGGCCGCTGCCTCTTTGTGCTCCTAGTGCTCAACTTTGAGCTCTAGACTGGCTGCAGTTGTCTCCGTGTCTGCTTCCAAGGCAACTTGCTCTCTGATAATCTGCTGAATGGTCTTCCAACCCTCCTTGTTTTTGTGACTACTCTGTGAGCCCCTCTCTTCGGGCTCATCATTGTCATACTTCCTCTGACTGCAGCATCCTGCTGGTTGGAGCTGTTGTTGTAGAGCTTCTATGGCCCTATGGAGGTCACTCATTTCGCCACAAATGTGCTCACCAGCTTCCTGTGCCATCACGGCCAGAGTGATCGCCTGTGCACTCACGTTCACACCATGCTTGATGTGTCTCTCAGTGCTGGCTATCTTCTTAAGTAGTTCTGAGATGGCTTCATAGCCTTCTTCCTCTGCTTGCCTCGAGCTTAATTGGTGGCAATCGTTACTCTCAGCATGTCATCCTTGGCAATGCTCTGTGGGTCTACTAGCACTGCTTGGCCCCCTGGTCCGCACATATGTAGTGGTGCTTGTGTGTATGGGCACTTCACATCCCTTACCCTTTTCAAGGGGATGTGGGCTACCAGGTGGTGTGTGCAACATAGGGCCATGGCATGATTCATCATCATGTATGCTTTGAGACCTACATTCTTCAGGATCTATTCCACTGCCCATAGCAGGTGGGCTCTCAGCGAGGTCATGATCTATAACTTTGCCATCTTCCAGCTCATGGTTGCACCAGTCAGACGTGAACCTGACTGTTCTTCTGCCATGTTGTGTGAGCTCTTAACTTGCATTGACTTGTGTCATGTTTTCATAGCAGCATGGTTTTTGGTGTTGTAAAATATTGGCCAAACGTAGCGATAGGAATTGCTGTGATGTTCCAGTGAGCTTTATAGTTCACTGCTCCCAATTGATTATTCATGTTGTAAATATTCAATGGAACTTCAAAAAGGTGTAAGATTCTTACACTTATCACAGGACTTGACTGAAGTCAACCAATGTATGGGATTGCAGCAAGTACATAGTGATAGTATGTGTGAAGAATTGTGGGAACTACATTGTAGTTCCCATGGTTTAACTATACAGTGAGTCCATGTGTATCGGGTCCCATTGGTCTATACAATGAGCTAATAAGTATACATACTGTCATATGTGCTGATCTACATGGCCTTAAGGGCCATGGGTATAAGTATATGTACCTAACTTACACCTTCAGACCTTTGAGTCTCTAACATTGCCTTCATTATCATGATCGTCACTCAATTCAGAACATATTTGAAGTCATGCCAAGCTACATAATATGTTTCACCCCTAATCCCCCAAAGCAGCACAGCTATCAATGAAAACATCACATCCCTATTCTTCAAAAATCATATACTATTGGAGATTTCATATTTTTCCAAGAAGACACACAGCTGTTCACATTCCTTGGATATATAGGCAAGGTCACTCACAATCCAGGAAGGGAGGAATATGAGGCAGGATTCCAGGCTCCATACCCAACAAACCCTCCCATGTTGATATGTCTCAACCTTCATCATAGAGTTCCTAAAGACCATATATGACTATCCCCCCCTTGCATTCTATCATAGGAGTGGATGTTAGGGGTTGTCCACAAATTGGGTATCTATTTATGAACAATTACTAGGTAGCTAAATAGTTTCAAATGTCCTTAGAAAAGGTTATATGAATATTTCCTTATTATGTTCACATTGGGCCCACAAGATACAACAATCTGTTGGTTGCTGAGCTAAGATTTCTCACCATCACATGACTATCACATTACCTTGCTAGTCACATGATTATTATATAAAAATGTTGATGGTTGCCTAATTATCACATGACCATGCTGAAATAAGGCAGTCACATGATACTCACATGACATACATAAGTGTGGGAACTTATTCACATATCCATGGATTGCTGTCACAATACTGTGACACTAACCCAAAATGGCAATAGCACCTTCCACAGCCTTCCAAAACCTTCCATAACTTTCCTGAAGCTTCTCTAAGCTTCTCTGCCTTTCTTCAGTGCCACAAGGTTCTAAAGTAGTTACATAAGCTAGATAGATGTAGTATAAATAGCCTGTAGTTCAGCAGTGAGGGATAGACAATCTTTTACCCCAACCATTACTCAGACCTTGAGTAACCTGAAGTGTGACTTCAACACAGCCTTGTACTGAAGTACTGGCTACATATATTGGCTTGGCACTACACTAAGATTGCAGCTCTCGGATTGGCTCTGAGAAGTACAAGAGTGCTCTATTTTAATTGCAGCAGGCTCTGAATAACTAAGCTGTAAACAGTGGCACACCTTTCCTTAGAAAGATGGGCATGATCCTGGACCTTAATAGCCCAGGAGCTATCAGAGTTAACAATGAGGTCATGCTCACTGGGAAAGTGTCCTTTGATGTCCCGCCGACAGACAAGCAAGTTGCCTGAGTAGGTAGCATGCTGGGATATGGGCCTGCCAATAGGCAGGCCTGGAATGAGGCAGACAGGCCACAACAAGGCCTGTCCAACATCTCTCCCTGCATATGCAGGGAGAAGCATCCTCACTACAAAGTGAGAACATGGGGACAGAGTAGTATTCAAACCCTGCCTGGAGTGGGACACAAGGGGCGCCCGGAGCACCTCAGGCTTGCACAGACCCATGACATTATTCTGACAGATGACACAATCCCCCAGCTCCTGCGGAGCTGGGACATAAACATCACTGACCTCGTCAGTG
Organism: Ramaria cf. rubripermanens; assembly: GCA_003316465.1. Classification (NCBI taxonomy): domain Eukaryota; kingdom Fungi; phylum Basidiomycota; class Agaricomycetes; order Gomphales; family Gomphaceae; genus Ramaria; species Ramaria cf. rubripermanens. Next base: position 547 of record QFFB01002090.1, on the reverse strand, counting down.
GTATTCCATTAGAGCTGCCACCTATGTGGAAGGTTAATCATGAGATCAACTTGGTTGATCCCAGAAAGTGAATATGCTACCAACTGCCAAAATGCCCAGAGCATTTCTGCAAAGAACTCTTGGTGAAAATCAAGAAATACACCACTGTGAAATGGTGGGTGCCAGCAGTGGCACAACAAGTGGTGCCCATGCTCTGCATGCCAAAAAAGAGCGGCGAGCTGAGGACTGTGTTCAACTTGCGCAAGTAAAACAAGAACACAATCAAAGATGTGACCCCTTTCCCAGACCAAGATATCATCAACAGTATAAAGTAGCTTTGTGGGTTGTGGGCGCGGCTTATGTGATTATTTACATAATAATTTTACATCAGCAAGCGCCAGCAACCTCGAACGCTGTAACCAGGCCGCTCCACCAGTTCAGCGCTACAACAACGCTCCAATGCCCCTAACCCTTGACCCTGGCCACCACCCTCGACCCAACCCACCGCCGCCGCCACCGCCCAGACCCTCCCTTGCACTCCCGGTTGGTAGTTTAGCTAAATATATAC
>QFFB01002085.1:0-17894 GCA_003316465.1 Ramaria cf. rubripermanens | reverse complement strand
GTACACAGAACAAATAATCAACGAGTTGATAGAACAGTTGAATGCACATACTGTGGTCAAGGCAAAGGAGGAGGAGGAGAGTGATGCAAAGAAGATGCAAGGGAAAGGCAAGCAGACCAAATCAACTGAAGTTGATGCTGACAAATCCAGGTTCATAGTGTTTTTAGCAGACATCACAGACAAAATAATACAAAATGTATGCGCGGGTATTGACACCCAGACGTCACTCAATGGTTGCAATAGTGACAGCAAATTCTTTGAGATCAATATCACCAATACTTGGGTCCCGCTGTAGGAACGAGGTGATTGTACTTTGTGATGACTCTAGCATAGCTTGAGTTGTAGTATGTGTATTTCCCCCAAAGGTGCTCACAATGAATGCTCGAGTATGTTAAGACCGGGTCTTCGTGTTGGACCTTGGGTGAGTTCAGACCGAGCTCGACCAAGGAGTACTAGTGAGGGCTCAGCTTCAGCTTATGTGCTGCGCCATCCACTATCACACGCACCCTTGATTTCGGAGCAAGTTAGGACAAGAGGAGTGAAGGGACTAAGAGACAACAGAGCGAGAAACTAGTAGATGATTCAAAGGGTATCTAATTTGATTTCTGACTGAAGAGCAGGGTACATACATAGCGAGACTTATATACAAGTAATAGAGGAACAGGGTCAGATAAATCTAACTAAGGGGATCATAAGGAAGTTCGGGGACGGATAAGAACGGGGTTCAGGGAAGTGGAGTATAGGGAATGGGGCTTGGGCTTGGGCTCGGAATACTTTGGGATGGGCTCAGGTATGGGCTTGGGACAGGGTTAGTAGCCAGATATGGTCTCTGGAGATCTGTGAGGAACCGGATCATAACAGAACATATGCTTCCCGAACAATAGGATGGTCAGAAAATACTGGCGGAAGAACCATGGGATTGAGAGTAGCTTCAGCTTCAGATTCATTGGAGTCATTATCAAATGAAAGACTTTGTGGCATAAATGCAGGATCATGGATCACATCCACAGCCTCATCCTCCTCGTCAGATCCAGTAGGAAGATCGCCAGCCAAGGAACCAGGTAGTGAGCCTTCAGAGCCAGACAGATTGCCCTCAACCATTCCTTGAGAACCAGCCAAAGAAGATACTTCGGAAGCCGATCCACATGGCTCCTCTGTGCCCATTCTGTTAACCAAGATACACAGCAAGGAACTGTGCTTGCTGTGTGTCAGACTCACCTTCACTGTCACTTTGAGCATTCAGTATATCTTGAGTCGGCCAATCCAAGCTGCCATGTTCCTCACCCATTTCTGGAGATCTTACATATGGTGAAGCTCTGTCAGGACTGTGGACCGAAGACCTCATCTCAGTTCCCAACTGCTTGTCTCTCAAGAGTTTGGCAAGCTGTGGCTTGGCGTTTACACTCAAGTGTTTGCCTAGCCTCATCTGCCTTATGGTGACGGTCATGGGTGCGAGGGATCTGAAGCAGCTGGCTCTTGCAGTCTGTACAAGCACATGGTGCCAGTATGCGAGAACATATGGATGGCATGGTGTATGGTGGTAGACAACAATCACGCGTCGGACTTGGTTGCAAACACGCGCGTTATGTTGTTGACGCGTGTCATCTAGATTGGTACGCGCTGGTTGAATGTATACTACCATATCATTGTGTTATATTGTAAGATACAGATCTAGCAAAAATGACAAGTCCTCACATATCCCCGGCTGAAATTTAGAAGATATATGGCATATTGGCACACATATTAGCTAAATATCTCCCGGGGAAATATATAGCTAATACTCCGAAAAAACTTTAACTTCCACTCAGATTTCCCGCGGAGTTTTTTTTGTCTAAAGTGCAGTGCCAGTTTAGCGCCGCAAAGCGTTTCCTGATGCACTGGCCAGGCATCTGCACGCAAGCGCGCTAGCGCTTATATCAGGAACGCTCCATACCGCGTACTTACCAGTTCCACGGCGTTACTGCCGATTATGGTGCAACCCATTGGGACTAGTAAGAACCCTTTCGTAGGACCCTTGTTCGCCCCCATGATGAATTAAATGGGCCACAAACGCACTGCGCTTCAAACAAGTCCCCCCTCTCCTATGAGGCTTCAATACCCGCAAAGTCACAGATGTCTATGCCCCGTCTCTTCAAGAGGTTAAGTCTCAAAAGTCTCCGTAAACGATCCCAGTCAGTCGATTCCAAGGGGATTCCAGCTGACCAGAATCCGCCGAGCCCACCACCACTGCCTCGATCGGGAGGTTATACCGTCGACGGCTCAAATCAGCTGAACAGGCCAGCACCAGCACCCGCGCCCTCATCCGCCATAAAGACGCAAACGGCGCCACATTTACTAACCGGCGCAGAGGTGAACGGGCACAATGATAACGTGTTGACAGATTCTCCTCCACCTACGCCACCTCCCAAAGGGTACAACATTGACGAGGACGATGGTCTGACTTCCATGTGGGGAGTGGTGAACACGGCACCCCCAGCATCTAAGACGGATAAAGCCTTACAAAAAATGGGTGAGATTGCTCACATCGTCCGGCCCTTTACCTTCATTGAATATCCGAGCAGAAACTATGGTGTCAAGGGTACAAGCCGGACGAGACAATAATGCCACCCTGATCAATGGAGTATCGGTGGTCTTGGGGGCAACTGGAGGCATGAATGCGATAGAACAGGGCGTGAATCACTTCCTCGAAGGCAGCGCTATTCTCATGAAGGCTTTGGATGAGGTAGCTAAACTCCACCCATTTATTGGAGGTGCGACTGGCGAACCCGATTTTTCTGCTGGCACAAGTTCTGACACCGTCCTTATGCTATGCATAGTCGCGGTCATGGCTTTCAAGGTTTGACATATTATGCCTCGCTTTTTTTCGGCCATAGAATTGACGAGTCAGGCCGTCTGGACCCTCGAAATGAAACGGCGGCAAAATGATAACAGGATCAAGGCTCTGTATCTTGAGATGAAAAATATGATGACGGCTCTCATACAGTATGTGGTGTGATTGGTCCCTGGGACGCCTGGTTAATTTGCGGTAGACTCAAGAATGTAAAGGACCCTGCGGAAGTTGCGCCTGATGGGACCTCAATTGGGGGACGGATGCAGGAACTCTCCCAGAGGACAGCGGATGATATCAAGGCCTGCGCCAATGCCTGTGAGACCTATTTAAAGAAAAAACTGGTCGGTTCGTATAATATATCCCCCGAAACGGTTGACCCGTCCCATTGATTGCTTTCTATAGTGAAAGTCATGCAAGGCCTTGTCTGGGAAAGTAAACTGCTGGACTTTGTCAGCCTGTTCACCACACGACGCTCTGAGTTTGAGTTTGCTCTGACGATTCACACTGCACGGGGAGTGGATGCGGCGAATCGGACTTTAGGCGATGTCAATAGCACCACACAGGAAATCAACGCCAAGATGAACATGATGATGGAAATGTTCAAACGCTTTGTAAGCCCAGAGCAACGGGCGATGGCGCAGCTCATAGAGGAGAGGGGTGGCACAAATGCCTGCCAGAATGACGACAAACTACTCAAAGAACTTAATGAATTCAAGGAGAAGCAAAGGGAACTTGGCTCTTCAAATACATCTGCTCCAGCCGTTGGGTCTCGTGGAGGACTTAGCAAGACCAGAACCAAGGGCAATCTTGACGATCTTAAAGCGGATCTGCACACCGACCCTGAAGAGGCGATAAAGGCGAATCTGGCTGGCTTCTCACGCAAATTTGGTGTTCAAATGCGCCAGATCAACGAGGAGCTCACGAAGGCCATGAGGAGAGAGGGTGATCGCATCATAAGTGCCGTCACATCAGGTCCCCACGACAAGATAATTGACCCTGTGTGTAGCTGTATTGTGGCGTACCTACCTTTTGCACTGATGGGGTTTTTTTGACTTAGGATGTCTACAGAGTCTGGAAAGAAATGGTGTGCAGAGACTTGCGTGCAGAAAATTTGCTGACTCGAACAATATTCGTTAGAATTGGCGCGGAAGCGTGAAAGCGCGACGCTTCGTTATGACCTTGCGCGATTATTTCCACGAGAAGTGGAGCGCAGAGGTCCCCGACGACGATTTCGAAGGACAGGCGTCTGCCACCCATGCATCGATCACTGACACTCACAAAACGGATGATGACTGGGCACTTGCTCATCTAAACGTGATCAAACTACAACCGATCAGCGAGGCATTTGATGATGATGCCTCCGGCTTCATCACAGTGGCTGAGGTGAATACATTTACGACCTCGCGGCCGCTTGGTTGGAGGTATGTTGATCACATTTCACGCTGCTGAAATTGAAAATGACTGGACACTCTGATACCTCGAGTCTACCACACTGGATCGCGTATTGGGCTATCGGTAATATTTGCTAGGTTATTTAGATACGCGCTCCAAGTTGACTGACACTATGCTCATAGGCTGGCATCTCTCTCTTATTGACTATAGTTCCAAAATCAGCGACATCGCGGGGAAGATGTTTACTGTTCTTCCTACCGTTAGACCGGAAAATCGAAAGGCTGTGAACGATTATCTTCAAGCAATATACGACCCAGTGAAAACGCTTACAGATTCAGTCAATTATTGTCCCCGCAGCGATGCTCTTCGGTCACGGTTCCAGAGCTATGTGGATTCGGAAGAGGAAAGGCTTAGGGTAAACCTGGATGATATACGTTATGATATCGACGAGACGAATACCCTGGTTCTAGTCACCGGCCCTGGCAGGATTGAAAAAGTAAGTATTTACCGACCCCAAAGCGAAAGCCAACTCATGATCATTACATAGTTTGTTCTGCCTGTTCTATACCTGCTTCTGAAGCGCCACTTCGAGATTTTTAGAATTTCAAAAGAACGGATCTTGCACCCTGACGAGCTCTGGGTTTGTCGCCTTACTGTCCGTTTGCGGAACTTCTGGCTTAAAGCGCTGTACAGGATGCCGCAGACACAGTGAAGTGGGTACTCGGAGCAGTGTATGATCGTATCGATGTTTTGGAATGTCAGCTTTTCATTTCTCCCCAGAGATTGCGTCTGACTCTACACCTACTTGCAGCTATTTTCAAGCAGCAAAAGTTTGATGTAAAGCAACAGTTCAAAACATTTGCACATGGACTCGTAAGTGTCCACGCAATGAAGTTTTCTCTACGTCCTCTTTGAATCACCATAACCTTTCTTGTTTTCAGTTTGATTATTGTAATGACCCATCGGAGCTGTGGGCTTCTGCAACCGTCCAGGAGAGTAACCCATCCGATTATCCTTATGACGACGACCTCGAAGAGCAAAATATCCAGGCAGATGATGTATGCAATTATCCACTCGATCAACAAGTCCTCGATCATGCTGCTTATGACCTTGCATTCTCCGGAGAACTCCCGGGACTAGCGACGGCCGATTTTCCTCTAAAGGCAATCCTAGGACTTTGGAACGGAAACATCTACAGAGGTGGACAGGCCAATTCTGGGATGATATCATTCACGCTTTGTCCGGGGAACCATGATACTCATTTCCAGGCATCCTCACGAAGCAATGCAAGTAATTTCAAGATCTCAGGCACGTGTAGCCCAGGAGACAATCCAGATAAAATCAATGTAACATTCAAAATGACTTTCCCCGCCCGCTTTGTACCCCAATATTGGGTTGGACAACTCGACTGTATTACTGACACAATCACTGGCACGGTTAGTCTCGGCGAGGGCATGGATGAGGACACGACAAGCTCTCAAACTTTCATTCTCAAAAGGACCCCCCCGGAACACCTATGTTTCCGTCCTGCTCCAGCTATGTTTGATACAAACAAACCACGTGCCCTCTGGACATTTGCCATCTCTGCCACTCGAGGCTATCTTCGACAACAATCGTGGTCATGGGCCTTCTTCTGCGAACGTAGAAACACTAGAATACGCTTCATCCATCTATACATCCGCGGTCTCGGTAAACCTCTCAATGAGGCTGAAGTTAGAGAATTAAGTCAGATAGTCGCAGGGCTGACCGCCGCTGATAGCAGATTTTACCACTCTCGTGCGCTCCATCAGATTCGGAGTACCACAGAATATAAGCAAGTTGGCTGCCGGTCATCCAGCTCCACCTTGACTGATAATATTCACTATAGGAGATCTTGTGATCACTGTACAGGATCAATTGGCGGCTCACTTATCTCCTGCATGAACTGCCAAACGAAAGACATATGGAACAGTGTAGATTTATGCGACGTGCCGGAGTGCATCGCAGCGGAAATTACGCGGGATGATCTGGCTCGGCCACATCTTCCAACTCACGACCTGATGAAAGTGAGACGAGCCGTACACTTGCGACAGGTTGGCCAACTCGGGCGGATGGCGAAAAGTGCACTTGAACGTGCCAGGCGACTTATAGGTTTGGGATCGGCCAGGTGCACATTTGATTGCGGCACTAATACTAGCCTTCTGATCGTAGAAGTCGAGCAGAGATGCATAGCCTGCAATGGCCGTGTCACACAGCCATGTTGGTATTGTGTGCAGTGCCAAGGTCGGTTTCCTGCACATCCTGGAAAACTCTAGTTGACTCTTATACTTAGAGGGTTCGTTCATTTGTAACGATTGTGACGCCAAGGGGCTTGCGCCGTTTGACAAATCTGACAAATCTAACATATATAAGGGCGTCCACGATTATGACACCCATGCTCTTGTTAGGTGCCAAGAGTTGGTGGAGGATGTTGAAGTATCAGTTGAGGAACAGCTCGCTAGTCTAAAGGCCAAATTTGCCAACCATGAAAAAGTAATGGACGACCGGCTGTCCGCGATGGAGAAATTGCTCGAGATGATGCACAAGAGGTTGGGGCTCGAGGCAGTTTGAAGTAGAGTTGTAGATGGCCTCTCTAATACTCGTCAAAATTTTCGTGCGGTATTGTTGACATATTGGTGCATCTGATGTGTTTAGTTTGTCCAAACTTCCGGTTATTATGATCACTTTCAATACGTAAACTTGTTCGTAATTATTCTCTAACATGGTAGAGATATCGATACGGTCCACAACAATGGTTGAGCACTTCTTCACGCACCAGCCACTTCAGGATATTCAGACCACATTTATGCGGTACTAAAGCAGTGTCTCGTTGACGTGGATTCCAATAATGATGCCGCGCTCCGGAACAACGACAAAGCAAACCTGCGGCCGGTGAAGCTCCTCTTGGAATTTCCCACTTGATTTGACCGGAAAGGCCGGACGCTCCCGCACACTGCGACCTCTTCCAGGATCGCATATAATAATATCGACTGCTTCCTCATTTACAACCCGGATGTGAGCACAGTTGCAATTGACAGTGGGGCGTCACACCATTGCACTTAGCCGTTAAAATTTTTCTTTTGAGAGTGATGGTACTTCGTACAGATGATTTAGCCAATGGCCCAGGTGAACCAAATGAAATAATATAATGGTGTAAGGTAGTACTGTTTTGCTCCCCATCTAGTAGGTTGTCGTTGGGTTTTAGTGTCTCAAAGTTTGTCACCTGCCAGTGGAAACTTACATTTTCTATAACAATAATCGCTACGCCGAGTGCCGTATTAGTTCTACGAGATCCAATCGACTAGACCAACTCAGCTCAGACATACTATACGACGAGCTGCAAACTTGGGTTCAGCTGGCATTCATTTCAGTCTGCTCATTGTATATGACAGGGAGTGTCTAGAGATTGACGTCTCGTCGGATGGTATCCTTGTTCTGTGTTTTGTAGTACAACTCCCTTTCTAACGGTAGTTCAAGTTCATCTTATCCCGCATATTGATCCATGATCACGACCCTCTCGGCTGCGCTCCCACCTCCGACATCTCCCTTATTCACGGCCTCGTTCTCCTCTGCTTTCATATATATGTCCCTTCTCGACTCCGGCCTAATGCGTCATACGTGCATTAGATCAAATATGCTCCGGGCATATATTGTACTAGATAAACTATATTAGTTATTAGTCTGCGTATGCGGGCAAAGCCCCAAAGGCAAGAATTTGAATTTTGAAAGAAGAGAGATAAAAAGGAAGGTAAATCTTCATATCCTCTACCCCGCTTATAGACGCTTGGTAAATTTCAGAGGTACCGACTTGACTCCGAACGCAAGGCCCACCAACACCCCTTGAAGCACTCGATCTCTCCATTGCCTGTTAGTCTCATTTTCCTGCAACACCGGGGAGACAACCCAATCACGAAGGATCATCGTCAACAAGCACAGAGCTTCCGTCATAGAAAACCGTTTCCCTAGACATGCACGTGGTCCGAGACCAAAAAAGGTCAGGTCGGAATCGTGAGCCCCATACCACCGAGACGGCCTGAATACTTCGGGATCCTTGAAATGTCGTGGATTATAGTCTCCAGTCTCCTGAGCGTCGTAGAAAGAGTAAACACTACAGATTACTCACGAATGCCAATCGCATCTACGATAATACGGATCCCGGCCGGCAAGACAAACGTGTGGTCCCCGTTATCTGTGGGAGTCGTTATTGTGACGGGTTCTATTGTATCCCTTGTGATAATGGACCCTGGGGCTGTGAATGTTCTTCAGCTAGAGAAGATATTTTGGTAAAAACACTAACGGAACATTCTAAGGGCTTCATGGAAGCATGCCAACACTTTTTTTAATGCGATATAGTCGTCGAATACCTTCCAATAGTTGTCAGTATGCAGGAAATACAAGACAAATCATGCATCTGATACCGGATCTCGTCCATCTGCAAGCACGCTTTGTATTTCTTCGACAGCCTTGTCTTGCTCTTCCGGGTGGAGAGCAAGGAGCGCCAGTGTGGCCGATAAGGCATGAGCCGTTGTCTCTATCTCTTAGGCATCAGGGAAACCTAAACCCACTCGCAAGTATTGCTCACCATGACCAGCAAACATGAAAGCAAACATATTTCCGATCTGAGCATGTCAGGCTCAGCAACTGACGTGTTCTCGGGTAATAGGCCGTAATGCTCACAAGTTCCTTGTGATCGAGGATCAACTTCCCATCTGCCTCACTTGCCTTCACGAGACGTGTGAGTAGATCGGCCTTCCTAGTCTCTGGTTCTCCGCTGAAATCATGACTCGCAAGTTCCGCTCTTCGGAGCCCCACGAACTGGGTCATGTACTTTCCCAAAGTCTGATATGACTGTTCGACCTCGCGGAGTCTGTTCTAGCAATGCATGAGCAATACATATGCATTCTTATGAATTTATTAACTTTTTGATAGACAGTTTATAAAGCCAGCGTGGAGTTGCCAGTCGAAGTATGATGTTTTGCGACACTACCACCAGAGATTCGTCGAGGCCCGGCTGATCCGTCGTCGAAGACGACTTTTCCCAAGGGAAAGGGAGGCCAAAGCCACACCTCGTGATTATGATAAGGGCAAGCTGAAGCGGATCTCTGTTAAGGCGAATCCAAAAAAAATTAGATTCGTATCACCTTCGAGGCATGTTGATTGAAGGAGTTTATTGTCACTGAATCCTGTCCCTCCCAGCCCTCACACGTCATCATTTCTTGATATGTCTTCAGGGTCTCCTCCCATACAAAAGAAAGTCTGATTATGCATGATGTCTCAGTGAAATACATTTGCAAAACGCAGGACTCATTACATGCTGCTCGTGAAGGTTGGTCCAACAATACGGCGGTGCCGCTCATATGCCTGATGATTTGATGAGATGACATTGTCGCCCCAGAGCCTACGTGAATATATTAGCGTAACTCGATGGGTGACATGTACGCCCTCACATTAACGCCGCTGTAGAATCCGGGGCTTTGATATAGTGGCGCGTTCCGCTCAGAACTTGTTTAGCAACCTCGAGAGATGAGGTGTAAACCAAAGGTGAACCTAGAAGTAAGGGTACGACAGAGATTGTTTCTGACTTGTACCTCTTATAGACTGTTTTGTTTATGAATATGAGCTATGCCGTCAAACCGCCTGATTCATGCTTGACTCACTAAAAGATCTCCAGAGCCAAAGCCAATCCAAGCCTGGATTATATTTCCCTGTAGGAATAATGGCACCCAAGAGGGTAAAGGGAGCGAAAAGGCATCGAGGCCCAGGCAGATAGTCAACACTCTGTATTATCGTGTAGGTTAAATGGGTGTGCAAAGGCAGAACAAGACAAACCTTGAGGTCTTTGACCAGCTTCACCAGACGTAATGATACCAGGACAACAAGAAGGGCGGAGCAGATAGCGTACAACATGGCAGACAGCAGGATATTTCCGCTGGTGGCGTTTATATATTTTCTGAGCCCGAGCCTCCGAGACACAGCAGGCCGCCCCTGCACAAATACGAAGATATTTATCTTGCATGATTGTCGAGCAGCCGACGCAGGCAAATTTATTGTTGAAACGCAGGAGTGGCCAAATTGTGGATTTCACCCTCGGCTGATTTGTGAGCGCAGACATTTCCAGGAGCGAAAGCCGATAGCAATATGAATAATCTTAGTACTACATTTTCTTTACTCCCAAAAAATATAGTAAACCTTCCTATCTCCACTAAAAGCCTAACACAATGTACATGTTACTGTTAATACAATGATACCGATATCCCAGCTGCGACACCAGTGCACCAACCCATTACACTGTCCACATGTCTTCCAAAATCATGGTCCACCCAGTATGTTCATGGCGTTGCGCAGGTGGAAATCCAGAGGTCAGGACAGCTAGCATGGAGCAATAAGAGCGGAGCGAGAGCAACAGCTAGGTAACAGAACAGCACAGAGCAGATTGACTGAGCCAGATGAAGCCACAGAGCCACAGCCGGTCTCAGACTCGGAGGAAGCTAAAGCTAGAGCGAGTCCAACCAGATCAACCAGAGAGTCCAGAGACAGATGTACGCGCAACGGGGCCAGATGGAAAGCTGCAGACATCGCGCAGAGTGGGAGGACCCGGGCATCGAAATGATTACAATTCTTTGTTTGGTAAGGTTGACTAGGCGGAGTTTGCAGTCCAGTTGAGATGAGGGTACGTCTTGTTCAGGGTCTCCACTGATGTCAGATGCTCTTTGTCTCTTACAATATATATGTCTCCCTGCCATGTTTCCCTCTTCTTCTCGTCCTCACACATCTCGCGCTCGATAGCCATAAAGGCTTTGAGCTCTCAAAATTTTCGCACCCGCCCTGCCGCTTCCCACTTCCTGTCATATGCTTGTTTTTATGCTTGCGCCGGCATCGCCGGCATCGCAATAAGTATTTTTGCTCGCCCAAGCTTACAGTACGAGGGTAATCGTGAATTCCTGTGTCACCGGATTGTGGATATGAAAATTTCCATGATATTCTGCATTGGCGCTGTGGGGCCATAACGGTGGAGTAGGTCATGTGCAACTAGCACCAATGCTTTGTCTACCTAGGGGCGCATAGAACGAGCGCAGTTGTGTTTTATTGAATCAGCAACAAGCGATATATCACACCGAAGGCTTCCGCCACAGAGGGTACTGTATACTTAACGCGAACCTAGCCTCGAGTCCAGTCCACATTTGGATATATATAGTAAGGAAGCTTAAGCATAGGTTCCACATATGAACCGGTAAGTGGTCCAGATAGCAGACAGCGTCGAAATAAAATGCTACACGGTATCCACAGGACCACAGGTTGCTATGATAATTTTGCAGCACTTCGGGAATATAAAGGAGGAGTACCACCACCTGTACTTCATCGTTGTCCGCAAGGCTTGGCCCGTTGACGGACCAGGCGGCTTTTAAATGGGCCAGAAGTCCGTGACAAGAACAGTAAGGCCGTCGGCCAGCAAAGAATTAACGTCAATCGTTGCCGGCGGTGTCCTTGCGTGTCAGTACTTGGCAGAATAGCGATGGTTGGGATGAGGTTGTCGTGGTTGGAGGCCGAGATGCGAGCCTGGGTCTAGTTGGGTTTAGGGCAGAATCTAGTTACCTAAGTCATATAAGTTGTATATATTATCAACTCGGGATAATCTAAGGTGTAATAGACCGTCTGTCTGGCGTAGCCTGAACAGGTCAGGGACATTCAGCAACATTTCATTTTCAGATATTAAGAATGTCCAGTACCATCTACATGCTTGTGGCGTTGTTCACGGCGATCTCGAAAGGAGTGAGTGCATTATATACTTAGTCAACGCAGGGCCACGTATTTACAATTTCTGTAAGATGATGTGATGCTTGACGACACGGGGGGGCTACACCAAGCTGTGTGGTTTTGGTCTGTCCCACGTACTTGAAGCCGTTGTTGTCGACCCATCTGAATTCACGTTGTGGCCTGAGCATCATCAGGGCACACCAACAACAATAGAGCTTTATGCATTATGGCTGGGCCGCAATACAAGTATGTCACAAGTATATTTTTTGGTAGATGTGCATTCTGACAACCGTCATCAGCACCGTTACCAAGAGCAGTGTCACCTGTGAGATCTTCTATGACAGTAAGCATGTAGTTTTACCTTTGGGTTTGGGTTCTTTTGGAGGAATGTTGTCTAGAGTACCGTACCGACGATAAGTTCAAGTTGCGTCTTCTGTCAATGACGGTTTTTTCTCTCTTTGCTCGCCCTCTTTTATGTTCCTCCTCTCTCCCCTGGTGTTCTGTGTAGTGCGCATACGTGCTGTACTTGTACTGTGCTCATAAAGGCGTTGATTGTTTTTTCCTTTACTTACAGTAAGTACTTATCATATCGCAGCGAAAAAGGGGGCTGAGTTCCAAACTGTTACTCTGATGGATGGTTGCAAGATCCGCTAACCGAACAAGATCTCGGCGAGTCGAGTCTGTTTTTATCACTTACATTATTGGCCTCGGGAGCACTCGATCACCGACATCTGAGCCTCTAAGTGACCTCCCCAACTTGATTCGCTCTCATGTTACTGGCACGCGAAAGCACGCAGTGGATCGACGGTATGTTCATCACTCTCGTCTGATGCCCATTACAGTGAACATCCCTGAGGTTTGGCGCAACTCTGTAGCCGAATATTGTCGAGCCGTCACCCATCTCATAACTGTCAATTGATCTACAAGACGTGAGAACGAAGTTTTGGTTTGTCAAAGAGGCTAGCTAAGGTTATAAAGCCATCTCTGAGGGTCTACTCAAGACTACTCAAGACCAACTTCAATGAAATATGGCCCCGAACAAGTTGGTGCCTTCCTGTGTTCAACTCCCGCTTGGTACTGATCGAACTTTGATAGAGGCTTCGACTACAAGCAACTGAGCCGCACGCTCGACGAAGGCTCGGACTCATCCAAACGGCCAATGGTTGCGAGCAAAGCTGAAAGGATGATAGCGCCCGTCGTGGATAACGTGCCCGTGATACAAAAGGGCGTTCAAGCTCTGAGCAATGCCCCAGTGGTACAAAACGCCATCCAAGCAATGAGCAACACACCCATCATAGAAAACGCTCTTCATGTCCTGGACCAGGTTTCCGACCTTGGCAAGGCCATGCCATTCGTGGCCCCAGCTTTCGTGCTCGTGAAATTCATCATCGAGGTCGAGAGAAAGGCCCGGGATGCAGACGCAAAGTGCAACGACCTCCTCGAACGCATCACGTTCATGCTCAGCCATCTTCCCGCGCTTAAAAATGTCGAAATTATAAAACCGACGCAGCTGGTGATCGAACGGATGAATGGCATTCTCAAAGATGCCGCGTCACTCATCGCAGCTTATCGCAAACAAGGTGCCGTTGCGCGCCGCCTTCACCTCAACAACAAGGACAAATTCCTTGCAGCTGTGGAGGCCATTAATACCTGCTCCAATGATATCATGATCAGCCTCCAGATCCACCAAACCACCCGTCTCGATATTCTTACCCGTGGGATCCCTGCCGATCCCGAAGACGAGGCTGCGCGAGAGTTCGTCGCTCGCCACGGCGATCTTGACGATGTCAAGAATAATCCAGAACTTGTCTCAGAGTTTGCGAAGCAGCAGCATCTGGAGATGGACGAGGAGGTTATGGAACAACTGAATATTAATATAGCGGACACAATGCAGCAGACTATGGGTCGCTTGGAGGGCATGCTCGCGGGAAACATCAACTCCGCCATTGTTGATGGCCTCAAAGCGTTAGCGGCGGAGATGCACACATCGGAAGCCCAGCAGCATTTTATTTGCGTTCAGTGCACTAAAGACTATACCGACACGTCAAACGGACCCCAGTCATGTTCTTTCCATCTTGCATCATATTCATCGTGGAGCCGAAATCACCCATGTTGTGGCGAGGCAAGCAAACCTTGCCGGTATGGATCACATCGTTCGGCTCACCACTGCGATTATCCATATGCCGAGTTCTTCCCGTACGCTCAGCGTATCCTAGGTTATGTGGACACGGTGCAGTCATGGGTTTCCGTGGAAGACACCCACCTTGAAGACAATACAACACAAAAAGCCTCCGCCGGGCGACTTCTTCGCTGGGCATCACGCGCCAACCTAATTGAAGAGCCTACGATACTCATTACCGTTGGCACCTTCTGGTACGATAAACCGTACTATTTTCACACCTTCACTGCCGAGGATCTCGAATCTGTTGCAGAAGCTATCCGCTTGACGGGCAAGACTGTCATCTACCGCACGTCGTCTAAAGCTTCCGAGTTTGCGATGGCCGAATGGCTTGTGTCTGACACGAATAAAGTTTCCGGAATTCGTCTCACTGCACATTCTGCGACTTCAGACTCTCCGTTCATCCGCGTCTGCTTCATCGACCCGGTCACGTGCACAATGTCGGGGGATGTTCTTACTCTCTCCGAAGGTGGATTCGTTTCTTATACACCTGCTTCTCCATACGTTCTCCCCGACACTGTTCGTGTCAGTCCCGCGATTAGTGATGCTCCCTTACGGCCCCCACGCACCGACTTTAAGACGCGCACCACCTCTCCGGCCCTTCGTGTCATCCTCAAAACCATGTCAGATCCCCCATTGGGTGCGAATGTCGACGTGGCGGGACCAGCAGTGGATTTCTTCACGGGAGAAGTCGCCGTGTTCAATAACAATCCCGCTGCCTCATCAAACCCCATTACCATTGCTTCTGTTGCGGCGTCGTTTCGTCTTGTCGGGGACAAAGACTATACTCCTGTGAATGAGTTCAAGTTTCTCGATAATGCTCAGCTTCCGGTCACCATCGAGCCACGTCAATCCTGGCCAATCAAATTCCGAGCCACTGTTCCCCGCTCCAACGAAGAAAGCAAGCTTCAACTTCGTTGGTTCAATCGCGCCCTTATTGCCCGTGATCGGCCTCTTCGTCTTAAACTTGTTCTCCAAGACATGGAAAACGAAGAGTGTTCCTTTATCCTTGAATATGTCTTTAAGCCTTGGCCTTTCGATACGATGAAGGACGGCGATCTAGGATTCTTCTACATCGACGATCCTGCACGTGCGGAGCGACATTACGTTCGGGTTACCAAGCCTGACAACACAGACGTGATCGATCTAAATGGCACGACATTGGCGCAAAAACGTCTGGAGAAGGCTGTCTATCAAGCGATCAAGTCAGGTGAAACGGAGATCGACCTTGAGATGAATCAGGAGAGGCTGGATGGCGTTTGGGAATGGAATGCGTGGGCCCTGGTCGACCTTTCTTGCCGTCGCGTCTATGCTTTCAAGATTATGATGAAAGAAGGGAAGCTTGTGAGCACCAAGCGATTCGGCTGTCTAGGCTATGTCTTGTGTCCCAGCTATGGAGATACCCCTAAAGCATCTCGGCCTATACGCTACGCGGTCGAAAAGGTCAAGCTTCCCAAACTCGAACCATACATTGTCCAGCCATTGCCTACCGATGACAAGCTAGACGATTTTGTCCCCGAACCTCCAGCACCCGACCGTCCTACAAACGGCACCACCGCCCCGGCCAACACCTCCGGCGGCCAGCTAGTCATTTCGGAGGATCTCGAGCGCCGTCTGACCTCTATTGACTCAAATCTCTCTCGCATCGCAGAAGCTCTGGAGCAGCTAGCTGATATCGGAAGCGCCAGGAAATATTAACAACATGGAATTACACAAACAACAAAAGTTACCTGGCAGCGGTTGTATTTCAATACGGTTCATTTGTTCCTTGTTCGTATAATATACTTAGGGTTCGCTTCGGTGTTTAACGCAGCATCATTAGACATTCGCTCAATATGTCATCCAGAAGATATTACTGGATTTAAGGGAAAGTCACTATTGAGGCCTGAGAAAGCCTCGGCCGTTGACGCTAACTGTCCATGGATCCACAAACCATAATTAAGCTAGTCACATGATCTACAAAATCCCACAGATCTATATTTCTTCATCCCCCATGACCCATATAATACCACAAGGCGGCGGCAACTTGTCCCTTGGTTAGAATAATTATTGTATTCTCTTTTATCCCTAATCCCCCTCTCTCTGCATGCAAGTTTATGAGACCAGGTAGATGTATAATAATTGAACTAGGGAGTATACATGCAAAAGTTAAGTACTTATAATAAAATAGGGATGCAGGGGGGAGTGAATGAGAGAGAGTGAGGGTGTGGAAGACCAACTTCTTGCACTGCAGCATGGATGAAGGGGTGGAGTATACCTGTATGCAGCAAGGTGTGAGGGCAACCTAAGCAGACACTCTACACTCAAGCAGCACACTGGCAAAGGGGAAATCCTAAGAGAAAACTCTGAGGATCCCTTTGCCCACTAGCTAATGACTATATACTTTGAGCATCATAAGTCTGCACCTCTGAAGTCTGAATGACATAAGCAACAGGGGTGCTGAAGTATGGATAGAGGCAAGGAGGTCTTTGGAAGGTGCCAGGGAAAGTACCTGTGAAGCTCAGGGACAAGAGGCCAGTGGCCAAAGTGGCATTTGGTGGAATTAACTTGGGCAGGGTCACTGTCAAGATCGGATTTTGGAGTAAGGATATAACATCAGTGTAGTTCTGACATGGGCCTACAGTTGTAGCAAATAACCTAAGAGTTGTACATAATGAATTGTACATGTCCTCAAGGAAAGGTTACCCCAGTTCAGGTGTTCCTTTTGCTGATCTGAACACTCCTGCAAAGTGCTGCGAATAGCGGTCTCAGTGATGCCCCTAAGGGGGTGTAGTGAATAAGATCAAAAGTTTGAGCTCACCAATAGACACAACTACTAATGAGGCAGTGGATTGTTGTACTAGGGTTTTTTCTACTAGTAAGGGGTCAAATAATGAGGTAGACATATGATAATTGAACTAGAGAATTATACAGGTGGATTTGAAGTACTTATAGTAAAAGCAAATGTAGTGGTGAATGGATAGAGAGGGCTAGAACACTGAATTTGGTAGCATGTGTTAGGACACAGAGTAAGGGTCAAACCACCTTCATGGGGCATGGTGACTGATGGGATCTGTGAGTGAAACCCATTGGCTAGACCAGACTCCTGCTTGTACTTGGTGACCCTGCATGCTGCAAGGGGGTGCAAATGATGCAAAACGAGGGTGAAGTATAGTGGTATAATGGTGGAGATCATGTTCGGCAGTGACCAGTGAATAGGAGTCGGATAGACTGCGGAGGCCTTGCCAACATCAGCATGATGGAAGGACATTGGGGAGATCAATGCAATTTGCTGAACTCACGATGTGGGAAACAGCAGTCATGACAGTCACATATACTTTGCATGCACTTTGCACGACTTTGCAAGGAAAACAGAGGCTTCCCTCACAGGGTTTATATACTAGAGGGTATATGTAGGTAGATAGGAGTAATGAGTTCTGAGTTGGAGCGGAAGAGGTACACAATGTGGATCAAGAACAGAGTTGGGGATTATAGCATAGGGAGGGGACATAAGCATGATATCTAAAAAGGTACCCATCATTCATTGGTAAGGGAACAGAGATGTTCCACAAGTAGAACAAGGTACTCTTGCAGATGGAGGGGCTATGTGGACTAGAGAGCCAAGTAAAGGTATAGTTGTAATAGAAGCAATAGTGTGGAAGGCAGAACCAGAAGTGTGGAATACACAGATATAACATAGTCCTCCAGTCATGTATCAGTTCTTTAGTTTGAATATTGATG